>VNWY01000797.1:0-28630 GCA_009869845.1 Pseudachorutes palmiensis | reverse complement strand
AATACGCCAAAATACTTTACAAGGTTGGAAACGGGCATTAGGCATGTCAAAGCTCAGGTTGCTAAACTTGCTTATTCACAATGGCTGCGGGTGCTAAATTCAAAAGAAGGGGACCTCATAAGGGAAGCTTATGATGACATGCGCGTGGCGTCAGAAACCCAAGAATTAAGAAAAGACGGCAATTGGTGCTGCCAGATGAGTGGTCTCCTCGACGAGGTGAAGATGTCGGAAGTTTGGGTAAGAAATGAAACAAATTATAGTTTTCTAAAAAAGTACCAATTTTTAAATAGAATTCGGGCGAAGCTAGGAATGGAGGACGCAAAAGCAACAAGAATATCAAAGACACTCCCACACTATCAAAATCTAATCAAAGGCCATTACGGCACCAAGTTCTACCTTAAGAAAACGTTGCCAAGATACGTAATCGTCTCCATTGCTCAGCTTCGCCTTAGCAGAAGCAGAATACTAATTAAGAACGAGTGGATTAACTTAGGAGAGTTCAAGGTCATTCCCTGCAGAAGATGCGGCGACACACTATCCCTCGACCACGTTCTTTTCATCTGTCCTAGCACAATTCCCTATCGCGAAAAGTTCGTGGCGCAGGCGCGCAGGATCGACTCTTCACTCCCTGAAGACCCGGAAGAATTGACACAAGTGCTAATTAACAATCTATATAATGTCGATCTGTACAAAATACTATTCATATTCCTGAAAAGCTGTGTCAGTCCCTTCCAAGATAGTGTGCAAAGTGTTTAATAATCTAGTAATCGATTTAAGAAATTCTTTTCGTAAGCCTACATACGTTACGAAGGTTAAATTGTTATTATTAATGCTAATTACGTTTTTTCGCTAGCTAAAGTCTAGTGTGGATAGGGCTTGAGAAGCTAAATCCAATAAACAAATACATACATACAATAGATCTCAATTTGAATGAGAAGAGGTTTTGCAAAAACTCTCATCCGTCTTAGGAAGTGGGAAATTCGTTTTTCTTTAAAGGCCTTAATAAATAACATGGCGTGGAGAGAGGTGGTTTTGAATCCGTAATTTCCTCTTTCGTGACTCTTTCAAGAAGCGTCGGGATCCCTTCTGAATGAATCTAATCTGATCATGAACCTCAAGGAAAGGATCCCTAGCTAGCTTCCTGACTGCATAAATTAAAAAGTGTATGAGAAGCTGGATAGATCTTCATCCTCCCCGTCATCTTACATTTGAGAAAACAATTTTATTTGCATATTATTTTGACGCAGAGTTGGTTTATGGCACCCAACTGAAAAGCTAAAATCCCACCACCACCGGGAGATTGTAAAACCGAATTTTAAAAAAAAACTTCAAACAGAAACAACGCGACAATGCTTACAACTCCTGCCTCCGAAAGTACAAAAAAAGTTGGGGTGGAAATGAGCCCTTGTGGTGACAAATGGATGAAATTTCGTTTCCCGAATGAATATTGACGGGATGTCGGGTTTGTTACATGGAAGCCTTAATGACATTTTCTCGGTTCATCAAGGGGCATTTGAGTGTTTGTTTGCTCTCCCTTTACACTGCTCGAATAACGCAGCGACGGTGGGAACGTCGTCTTCATTTGTATGCAAAGGTGTGTGCCAAAAAGCTCCTCAGAGTGGAATAGGTTTTGAGAAAATTACTCTCCGGATTCGGTCCATCCACCGCGGCGCTGGATCCTTGATGCCACGGCGGACGAGGTGAGATACTGGAGATTCATCTCCCAAGAACACATTAGGGACACACTATATTGGATCAACCGAATTCCACTATGCGTGAAAAAACGGGATTGAAGATCCTAAGCCCACTTCTCTGTATTAGGCAAAAGGGAATCCCAATATTTTACCCCTTCTTCCAGGTTGAAAATATTTTTCAAGGAAGGTGATGTGCTGGATACTAATCAGGACGACGGTGGGATAAGACGCTTTAGAAGATGTGATGCTTTGATATTCGACGACGGTGGTGGGCATTCTAAACCCCATTCTCACAACTCCCGGGTTAACGCTTCAAGTGCTTAGCTCTAATGGAAAGAAGAATCATTTGGGAAATATTGCACTTTCCAGACGTTGTAAATCCAAAGAAATTTGAATTTTCAGAGCTCCTCCATTTATCTCAGGTGTAAGTTGGAAATAGGATTCCGCACTACTGCACGGCACGTAAATGTTTCCAATTTAGAGAATTATTTCTACAAATCTCTATGAGATAGACATGAGATGCGAGGAGTTTTGAACAAAGCGACTAGCGCGACACTGTTCGTCTCTTCAGGAAGCGCCTGTAAATCACATCCATACGCAAGCTGCAATACAACTGATGCTGCTTTGATAACAGTCCTATTCCAAGTGATGGGGTTTTGATTTTAGTTTAATTACAATTTGCTGGTGCATATTTATACAAACGCCAAAAGATTTTATGTAGTGAAAAATCTTGATTGTGATCTTGTTAGCATTTGAGAGAGAGGGAAACTTGGGGGTTATTAGCATTTGGTCTGGATGTTGACACTTCGCTCATAAATATGTATGAATAAATTAGAGCATATTTTGAGTGCTTGCTCACTGGGAAGGGAATAATAGGTGTGATTAGGTCGCTCAATGAGATTAGGTGAAAGCATGCTGGTGAAAGAAGGGGAAGAAAGGGCGGGTTGATTTGAGTCTGTAGTCGTTAGAAAAGCTAATGAGTAACTGCAACCCAGTCATCGCCGAGTGTCGACAGATTCAAAAGTCCCTCTGTGTGTCACACACTATTACTTAATCATCCTCTGCCGATGCAACTTCCCATAAAATAATAGAACCAGTCAGACTAAAATTGGATGGATTACTTCCAACCCCTCCTTTCTCTCTGTAATTCAAAGGAGGAGTAATTTCCAAAACCCGGAAATGTAACCCCATCATTCCTTTGTGATTAGGGTGACAGACGTCCTCGGATAGGGGGTGACGAGAGGGTGTCACTTTATACCCCCAACCCTTTTGACACGTGTCAATTTTCATTTTTGATTTTACACATTGTCTTACAATGAAAACGTTAACTTTTAAAATTTTGGGATTGACAGTTTAGCAAGTGGGAAAAGCGCCAAAGGCATTTGATGGTCCTTAAATTACCCTAATTCCAATTCATTATTATAAAATGGAATAAGTTAGCTCGTCAAAAGTCATCTCCCCTACTGGGGAACATGGTGACACACATGCCTTTTAGAAAACGCTTGAGCAAAGAGTCACTTGATTTTCAATGGAGGAATAAAATCAAGAAGAATTTGATTTTCCTTCGTTTAGCTTTTTCGTGATTGCTTCTCCATTTAAGCTTTCACCATTTAATGAGGTCTTTGGGTATGAAAAATCCCCTTTCTACAGAGTAAATCCCATTATGAGAATTTTTTTGTTAGTAATATAATGTAGTGTTTCAGTACTAAAGATAAAAAGGAGCACTTGGAAAATTCCGACTCCTTACTAAATCACCCGCACGAAGGGGTTACCAACGGCTTGTCGAAATTCACTGCCGTTTTTCTCTACACCTCACCCCTATAAAACAGGAACTTAAGAAGATAAAACTGAATATTTAGAATCTATTAAATTAAGTTTGAAGAGAAAACGTGACACGTTTCAATGTATTATGACTATGCAGAGTTCCTGTAGATTTGAGAAAGACAAGTTCTTAAAACCATCTTAAACCATACACTTAAAACGTGCATTTTCATTGTTTAAAAGCATAAAACTAAAGGTTAATTATTTCATTTAAGAGTTCAAACCGGCAATATAAAACTCTTTAGCATCTATGAAAATTAAAGTGTGCCTTTCCATGTAGAAAATGCAATTGAATTTTTTTTAGTTGGGGGTAACGTTCTTTTCCATCTGTCAAGAAGTCATCCGTGTGTCAGAATGACATCCGCGTTGTTATAAACTGTGAAATGAAAAGTCAGAGGAGGGACATGACAACCAACGTTTTTGTCATTTGTCTATTCCAGTTTTGCATAGAAATAGGAAAGAGCCTTGATTGTTTTTTCGTTGTAACTGTTGTGGTGGGTTCAGAGAGCCCTGTGTTCCAAGTCAGTACCAGGAAAGCTGGAGACTGGGCTTGACACGACCTCTTCTTCTGGAGAAAACCGATTCCTGATATGGCATCGCTTTATTTCCTTTCGTTATGAGATTCAGGCCTAGTGGCTCGTGAAAAGCGTTTCTCCCTCTTCCCATTCAATTCAACTTTTTAGGCTGGAAATATCCACGAGGATCTGTTCGCGGCAGAATAGTCACACGGCGGGTAATACAAAACTCGTCATTTGATCTCATTTACCGGGGGCAGGAACACCACTGGACAATTTGAGGATGAAGCGCCCCATCTCCTTACGGTCACTGAGCAATTGAGCAATGGTCACTCACTCTAATTTCATTCAGCTAGAATGAATCCCATCACTCACATTCACACCGAAATCCCAATTCTTTTATTCCTCTTCCTTCAATTCCCAAAAATTCCTTTTGTTTTCACAAAATAACAGCAAGGACTTGAATCGTAGATGTCGCTGTTTCCAGTACTTCCCGGCAGTCTCATATGGAAGATTATATGACTTTCACCGAGAAAGAAGCCACTGATGTAGAATAATTTGGTGAAATTAAGTTAAGTAAACTCCTGACTGGACAGTTCCTAAGTTGGAAATCGTGTAGGATTAAGCATAAAGAGAAAATAGAATTCCAAGTAGCCCACGGTGGATTTTTCCCCAGGGACGGACTTTCTCCTTCTAAAACTAACAATACGGAAAAATCCTAATTCTATTGAGGGTATTTATTCCTCCTTGAGCCGTGGCAAACGCTGACCGTAGCTCTTAACAGAATGACGAGGGAAATAAACGCTGTAATTAATGGACAAAGCCTCCAGCAATTATTCTCCATTACTCCTGAATTTAGTAAACTTTTTAGCAACGAAAGCAAGAGCAGTGCAACGAGAAGAACTGTGACGGTTTTTCCTGAGTTCTTTTTATCCTGAGGTTTAAGATGTAAAACTTTTGGAAGAAATAAGTAACTTTATTATGATAAAATTTGATTGGTGGTGTTGGTGAATTACTTGTAATTTCCGGCGTGTGTTAATTTATGAGTGTTGTGTAGAGAAGGGAGGTTGGACGACATGATATGATTAATTTAGCTCAAGCCTTTGTTATCGTTGTAAGGTGACAAGGGGGACGAGACTTTGAGACAGGATCGTGTGAACCAGAACGGGATATAACAATAATTTAATTTCTACGTTGCTCCAGTATAAGTGGTTAGCTCTTAATCTTGATGAAGATAAAAGGAAAATGGAGTAGTCCCAAAGAAATGGATCCCTTTCGTTATAAAAGTGTTATACTACAACATTGTGTAACTGAGCTGGATTGTGTTGACGTCCGAGTTGTTAAATTACATTTATGTTCTATTGTTTCTTTTGATAGAGGAGACAGTCTAATAATTTAACGAGCACTAAATCTTGAAGGTCTTGTCCAGCCGTTTTTGCAACGGAATTGAAACAGTCTTTCGACTTTTCTTTTACACTTTCTCTCCTTTCACTCCCCTCCTTCCTCTCTAGTTTGCTGAAAACAAACGAGAAGAAATGTTTCTGAGAAGCAAAGTTAATTATTGCCTGGCCTCGAGTCAATACAGAAACAACTCCAAGCTGCCTCTCCTTCATTATTACAACTTCAACATCACAAGAGGAAGAGAAAATTACACCATAGACCTCCTTACTTTCTCTGGAATTGAGTCTTTGCGATATGAGTTACAGACCTTATATTGATCAACAAGGAAAGAAAACTTTTATGACTGGGTCAACCTAATTTGGCTCCAGATGGACCTGCTGCTTGTTTGGACCCTAGGCCAATTTGTTCAACCATTCTACCCGTGTTGTCCAAATTAATAAATCACTGGAGTGGTCATGTGGATATTTACACAAATTGCTAAAGCAAGCCTTTGACCAAAGGACGCTCCAGTGAACTTTCAATTTGGATAAAGAAATTAACACATTTGCCTTTCGAGTGACAATGAGAATCGAGAGACTCAAGGAATGGCAATATTATGGGAATTCCTGCTAGTACTTGGTCATTTGAATCCTCATCGGAGGAATGTCAGGGAATTTCCACTTTTGGCAAAGGGAATCCAGTTTGTCATTAAAGAGGAGGAGGGATGAAACCCACTTTCTCCTGGGCTTTCTCCGATGGCAAAGGGGGTATCTCCTGGATTATAAAACCAGACTCCCTTAGTCTCCTCACGTCCACGGAAGAACGTCGGAATTCATTGATATGCCAGCTGGTAATAAGCACCGTAAATCCCGTGATTCTCGTGTAATTTGGCCAAGGAGTTTGCACTTTCTTGTCATATCAGAGAGAAATGGGGAAAGGAGGGAATAATAAACTTTCTCCTCAAGGAAAACCCAACTTTCAAGGATTCCCTCCTCCGCGTATTATTACAAATATCTTCTGAACCACCAGCAAAAGGGGTCCACAGGCAAATGGGAGCTCTTCCTTCATCGTTATTCCGATCACCTACTCCTTCCAGGAGCCACAGCAGTCCCTTTTATTTCAGAACATCGCTGCTGCAGTTCCTTCCGCTACGCTTTCTTACGTTTTGAAAACTACCGCTTCCTGTCCATTTCTATTTCACAGCAAATGCTTCGCTGGACGCAGTACTTATGCAAAAATATATTTCATCTGATGGAATATGAGACCAAGTTTTATTTAAAAAAATGAAAAGAATTGTTACAAAGTGGTAAAATCATGAAATGGAAAACTTATTCTTTGTGTAAATAGTTGACGTAAGGGTTGTTCCAGTGCTAAATCGGAAGCACGTGATTCTAAATAAGGCCAAAATTGCCCAATTGGAACCTGGTCCGTTGCCTTAGATTTGAGTTTGACTAGCTCGTGCATTAAATGATTGAGAGGGGATGTTCACCCCGTCAAGCTCATCTCGCATACCAACTAACAAACGACGGCTTTCGGCAGTCTTGCTATTCTCAACAAGTCATAAAGTGCTGGGAAGTACCCCGGATGTAGCTTGAGGCAGCAGGGTTGACTGGAGACAATGGGAAGTCTCCATTTGGCAGATTTTCGGACAAGTCGACTGGAATCCGCACGTTGTTTGTACGGGAGCTGACTAAACTATTGACTAAGTTTTTGAGCCCCCTACCCTTCCGAAGCCTCTTTATTATTTCCATTGGCTCTTTTTCTATGCCCTTATAAAGGGACTTTAGTATGCTTCGAATTGAATCATCCACCACGTCCCGCATAGCCGCACTTCCTCCCTTGCACTTTTTACGAGGTGCCGAAGTGTGACTTTGGCACTCTCACGTCTTCAGTGCTCTCAACGCCCAGGAATACGGAATCAGTCCCTTACGAAAACGGAACCTGGAATGGACAACCTGAGACCCCTGTTCCTTCGTGTGGGCCAAATGAAAAACTAGTCAGGTTCAAGGGACGGACGTGCAGGACTGTTTTTAGGACATTCACATTGTTACGTGGTTCTCATTCAACAACCCTTTGTAATCAACACCACTGTCACGTTGCTCCAGTTAAGGAAGTTGAGGAAGCTCAACATTCTGTGGAGTGAAATGAAAAATCCAGTGTAATTTGTGGTAGGATGAAATTGAAATCATTCGACCGTGCTCAAAATAATGCTTCAGCATAAAAAAGCCAGTTTGGAAAATCAAACAGGGACGGTTTTGGCTTTGATGCATAATATAAGGAAAAAATTCGTTTATCTCATTTGGGTAAATTGCTCCAATGGTAAAGAAAAGAGTGTTGCATTTCCATTGGCAGAGGATTTTGGAAAAATGGGCGTAGATTAGTCTTGTATTTTTTGTGAGTCTTGTGTAAAATTGCGAATTCATGGTATTAAATTGCAGGGCTGGAGAAAGTAGGCAGGGCTAGAAAAGTGAAAAAAGGAAGGTGAAAGGCTGAGCGAGGGAAGGAAGAAAGTTGTTGCGGAGTCTCCTTCAACTCCAGTTGGGAGCTGCGTTATGTGATCTGGTTGAGACAATGAGGACGCTTGGAATCGTCTTGCGCAACCAAATGGGAATTTTCGCCAGTCGTGACGGCCTAGCTTCCGGTCCTCCCTCGACCAATGAGGAAGCGCCTTAGTGTGAAAGCGGGTTTAGAAAGTTCTCCAGCAAAGGCACCGTGGCAGACGCGTGTGGATTTAAAGCAGCGTGTACATTCAAACACGCTCTTCAGCGCCTCACAACCATTCATTCGCTGCCTACGTGTTTGCAACGGTTTTCGCAAGGAAAAGTCATCCCTCTGAAGAACAACTGTTGTTCTTTCTAATAAATTCCCTGACGGGAATCTCCCCTAACACAGGGGAAAGTTTTCTTTCTCTTAACGTGGTCACCCATTTTTGATTGGTCATACACGTTACGGCAAAGGAGAAATCCATCCTGTTTAGGATTCTTTGTCGGTACGCTTCGTCTTTCAAGTTCAGGTGGATTCTGAGGAGACTTTGAAATTGAGTCACGAAGGGCACACACGACCACATTTGGGTCACAACAAAAATTCCAAACTGTGAGTCTTCTTGGAGATTTTTAAATACGGTCTTGCAGTGGAATACTCAGGTGAAATTTTATCATCAAACTATCATCTCCATTTCCATTTAACGATGCTAAAATAATCAAATTCCCAGTGACTCTGTAAGAGACAATAGCTGGTCATTGGTTGAGAATTACGTGCTTTGGTTACTCAATTGGTTTTGTCCGGGTGCATTTTCAGTAGTAAAATCCACTCTCTGATACTGACACTTTGGTGATTAACTGAAGCAATGAGGTGAAACATGAAGGCTCTGACTAATTTGAGGCTGCTGGATGGATTCTTTTGTAGTATAATTTTCAATGCCTCAGTTCACATTACTAGTAGACGCAGCACAAATGCATCTGCTTTGTCGCCAATCCTCCTCAACTTATCAACGTAGTGTCTCGCCGATCACGTTTCTTTCAAGTCTCCTTCCAAAGAACTGGAAGATTAGAAAGCCAGTCGCATAAAAAGTAACCAAGCCAGCCAATGACGAGTCCCAGAGATTCCGTCAGTTGGGAATTTGATTGTTGATTAGACTTAAAGGCTAATTAAAGGAATCACACGTTTAAACAGTCAACCTGGCTGGGCCATGGGGCAGTGTGCCTGGATTGGGGGCTATGCTCCCCTACGGTGCAGTTACAGCAATGGACTACGCCGTGGCCGCAGGATCATTCCACCCTCGCCAGTCACCGGTGAATCCAGCCTTCACGCACTCATGGTAAATGAAGAAAGTTACTTTCACTTCTGAATGTGGCCACAATTAAGACCTACCTTGGTAAGAGTCATTAAAATTGGCCACAAGCAAAGACACCAAGGACTGTGACGATGGATAAAATGGGGCGTTTGGCAGAATGGACTCCACAATTTGCTTTCACTTGTACGGAGTCAGACCCCAGAGATTTCGGTTATTATCCCTCCAATTTGTTATTAGGATTCCTGAAACTTTCTTCCGCCTCCAATTCCCATAAAAGTTTCCCCTGAACTCAATTTCCGTCCATTTGAGACGCTTCCTGGTCGAGAAGGAAATTGTTTCGTATCGTTTTCATTAAGAAGGGACGCTTTCTTCACCTTTGGGATTTAGAGATCAATGTGCTACTGGAACAACCTCAACTCCACCGTGGAGGGGACAGAAAAAGTGACACAATTTTAATATATTTGCCTGGAGTTTATTTACATTGTAGTAAAATATTTTTATTAGTACCTTTGTGAAGGTATTTTAAGAGTAATAGAGTGCACGCAGAGAGAACGTTAGGATTTTCAACCTCTGTGGGGAAAAGGTCATGTCAGATTAAAGTCCATTAGGACTGAGGCGAGAGAATGATTGGTCGTGGTGTAAGCCTCGTGCAGCGTAACCCAAAGGAAGCGGATCCACTTGCTTTGATAAATCTGTTCTTTTAGTTCCCCTACTCATAACATTATTGGCTGGGTGTGGGGCTCGGACGGTCCAAAGTTGTTTCGGATGTGACATTGGTGTTGGAGGATTCAAACTAAAACGATGCAGACAATATTAATGTGTAAATTATGGAAATGAGGCCGACGGAGAGGGAATCCTATTATTAATAGCAAAGTGAGCTCATGGACCAGGGATTCCTCCGTTACTTTGAGTCTTCGGTCCGTGTACTTCAATGAGGGACAGGGTCAGTCTGGAATTTGACACTGGCTTTTTAAAATTGATGATCGAAGGCTGAAAGAGAGACCCACTGGGGACGACCGTGTCCAAGATCCAATTCACACCAGAGAATTTTATTCGGGAGGGAGCTTTAAGGTCCAAACATAAAAAGCAATTCCACGGAGAAAAGTAGGGAATTTCATATATGGAATAAAATATGAAGAGGGAAAGCGTAGCAGGATTGGATTCTAGAATGAGCGCTCAAAAGAGGACTACGGAGGAGCTCCTAATTTATTTATTAACGGTCAACGGAATATAGAAGACCAAAGCAAAATTCCAAAGGAGCGACCAGTCAAAGGGTAAAGTCGGCAAAAATAAAAGAGAAAGTAAAAGAAGTGTGAGGGAGTCTCGAGGGATTTTTAGACTTTCACCAACAGTAAACTTTCACTTCCAAAAACACTCTTGTGTAAAAAGTTAAGCAACTCTTCTTTTACTTTATATGGACTTCCCATGAATATTGAAATTGAGTTTGGTCAGAAATGTTTTAGAAAAGATCATGAAAAGTGTAACTATGGCTGCTTAAAAAGGATTACCGTAAGTCCTCTGGTGTAAATGTTATTTGAGAAGGTTTGAAAAGGTTTAAGTTCCAATTGAACTGGACAGGGGTTGAATTGGACTTTGTGAATCTTGTCTAATCATCACTTTCCATCGAACACTTTTTCACTTTTATGGTCCCACTGCGGATTTCCACATTGTTTTCTTGCGTCCATAGTCTTGTTTAAATGAATGGTACTTTCCTCGCTTACTTTCCCTCCAGAGACTTGTTGCCTTTCACTTAAACCTCCACACACCCCTCTCGGATTCAGAAGGAATTTTTCCCATTTCCTTTTGGATCCACCACCAATACTTTTAGCGTCTGATTTAGGAGACACTAATCACCTCACGGACAAGAGTCCACCATCTCGGACTCCGATGATGGTCATAGGAATTCATCGCCTCTCATTGGCTGCCGCATGAGTCTGAGTCTCATAAATTGAGAAAGGGTTAGACGGAAATCACATTACTCGGTAAAAGGTTGTTTATCTTTATTAGAATCGCACCAAGGGATAATTGAATGGGTTCACACCTTAAGGGCAGACAACTCACATCCTCAATTGTCATCTAACACTCACAACAAGGGAGACACTCTACTCCCATTTCTATTCTAACACCTAAATTGATTTCGTTTTTCAGCATTCTTGAGCTACGCAAGGAAAAGTCAAGGGATGCAGCCCGTTCCCGCCGTGGGAAGGAAAACTACGAGTTCTATGAACTTGCCAAGATGTTACCACTTCCTCCAGCAATTACCTCCCAACTGGACAAAGCTTCGATCATCCGGCTCACCATTTCATACCTACGACTCAAGGACTTTTCAGCTCATGGAGATCCACCGTGGGTCCGGGATAATCCCACTCAGAGCAAAAAGGGTAAACTGGATTGCATTCATTTCTCTTCATTTGGGTTAGTTAGTTAAGAGACGCTTCTGTGGATATGGTTGTAGGGCATGCTTATTTGGGCACAGTGGCTACGCCACGGTGGTTCACAACAAGGAAAAGTCATCAGAGATATTCAAGGTTCTGAGGATTTAGGAGATCATATCATTCAATCTAGCTTCAGAAGATCCCGGAACCCCTTCTTCAAGCTTACAATTGCTGAAGAACAAGAGAAGCCGAGGACGCTCCGATATTTACTGAACCAATCAAATCAGGATACGGATTTTGGTGGATTTCGTCAACCCGAAATACGGGTTTTGATATTTATGATTTGGTCATGGGTGATGATGACGAATTCCCTGAAAGGGGTGAAAACGATTCCGAGGAGGATGAGGGTAGTTTTTTCCCTTCTGATTGGAACCCACATATAGGCCCTAGCTGGATAATCTTTTTGGTAAATATTTTAAAAAATAAAACCACAGAATACTTTAGGATTATGAAGTGGCCGTGGCGTGTCTGAGGGTCTTTTGTAAATACACCAGTCAGTGGAAAATCTAAATCAAATCAAACACGCCACTTTAGAGGCAGACTAGAATGAACTTGGGGTAGGCAGAATACAGTCTCATTCTAAAGGGCAGTTAGTGGGTCTTCCATTCTAATGGATAATTCAATCCAAAATTTCTCCAGTGCAGTGGTCGTAACCAGAGAAAATGAAATTATGCCTTTGCCTTATTCTAAAGCAAACTTGGAGTTGAACGTAATTTAGCTGAATTGGCTCCTTTTCTATGCCACCACATCCAGATAGAAAGCGCTTTCAAATCAGCGTTGGCTTCTTTTTTTATTTCATCAATTCTCTCTTTCTCCTTTTTTATCATCCTTCCCCACTTGCTCAATTTTGTAGATCCTTTGCTTCCTCTTTTGAAAACGGCGAGGACTAAGGTACTTCCAAAATCAGCTTTCACTCGAGTGTATTCTCTGTGTTTGATTGTCCCCGGTATTTTCTCCGTATAATTCCATCTAATTTTATATCGCTTGTCAAGACAGGACATAAGTAGATGGTGATTTTGATTGAGCTTCAAAGCGAAAAAACTACAGAAAGAATTACTACGTTCACTTCTGCTTTTCGTGATGGTGAGAAAAGTAAAAAGAAAATAGAGCTTCCTTCCCTTTTGTGGAAGCTCGCACCGACAGAGAAGTCTTTCATGAGATTAAATTAGGACGTTCAAACTAGATGTTGGACCTTGCCGGTTGCCCTAAAATGTCTTCATACCCTTGCACGTCCTTCCTTTTTATTTTACGAACAAAAGTAGCCACCACCGCAGAGTTTTCACTTTCTTCATAATTCTCTTTGGAAAGTTGATTGATATATACGACATTGGGAAAGGAATCGAAGGGGTGATATACACCTTGGACTTTCAGAGTTTACTTTTATCCAGCAGCTGGAAAGGATAAAAAACTACTAAAGTTGTGGACGTGACCAATGAAAGTTTGCGTACGTGGGAGAGCACAAGCAGGGTATACTCTGCGTCTGCAGTATGTTTTGTGCATCGTGGAATTAACGTGTAGGGGTATGCAACCAATACATTTTTTGAATTTGTTGTCTTTTTTTTTATTCAAAATAACATCAATACTGGCGGTATTAGTGAGCCATTCCTTTGATCTTACTTTCCCTCCTTGCTTTCTCTTTCCAAGAAAACAGCCAAAGAGGAAGTGAAGAGTGAACAGAATTTGGGATTTCTGGAAGTTAGGATTGTGACTGGGACTACAACTTGCACCACCGCCGCCGCCACTTTTCTATTTACTTATCCTGAAGGAGATGATTTTTGTGAGAAAGGACAAAGTGACTTTCTCTTTGAAGGGAAAGTGTAAACCAGAAGACGAGGAGGAGATAGAAATAGAAAAAGGAACGGCGGAAAGTTAATCGGTATTCAGCCGAAATTCGGTGGCTGTTGTTAGCAGTCCGAAGAAGAAACGGGTGCGGTGCGTGACAGGAATGAAAGAGTGATAGGACGCGAGCTGGAAACTTAAACAGTTTCAATACTTCCTATCCTACACTATCGCTGGAAGAGGGATTGAAGGCCGCTGAATTTCCTGTTCTGGAAAAGGAAGCGTCAGGATAAAATGAAAGCAGAGAGAACAAAAAATGAAAAAAAAAATCAGTAGCTTTTCCTAAAGATAAAAAAGCTAGGATCCGAGAAATTTAGCCGATGGCCCCAATAGTAATGTTTAACGTCAATCTTCTTTAGTGCAAATGGGAAATTGCCAAATTCAGGTGGTAACGATTGACCTTTGAGTGTAGGCATGGAAAGATGTCCAAATCGAGGGCATTCTACTCTTACCCTCGTTTTCAAAGAGTTCAACAAACTTTCTTTTTGGGTTTAGATAAGAATCAAAACGGGCGTTTTTACTACTTCTTAAATGGAACAGAGAATTTGAGGATTGACAGGCTGCAGATCATAATTCTTTTAAGCTTCTTCAGCATCATCGAGTTTAGTCTTCAATAACATCTTAACACTCCTTCCATTACGCACCATCACACTACCATTAAACTTTATAATTTTTAAATTTTTTTCATTAACCGGATTTCAAAATATCTGATTTAAAACCCTGTGAGTACGAATTACAATCTAAGCTGCTAAAGCTAAGCATAGGCAGACTGTGCTTTTGGCTACCCTCATGAAAGAAGGCCACATGCCCACAAGACCTCGTAATTGCTACCTTCCCTCTCCACTACTTTACTCCACTCCCATCCATCAAACTTAATTATTTTAACAATTTACATGATTATTAAATCCAAAGAGTTGCTCATTGGACTCCTTTACACCTTCCTGATAAACCAAAACCAAGACTTGGTCCTGTCATCCTAAAATTCTATTCATGAAAACTACTGCGTTGATAAGGTGCTACAAAGTAACGGCCCTGATTTCATACCACTATGTTTCATGATTCATTGCATTTAACCTCTCAACTTTGGAATTTACTACCACTTCTGGCTCGTTACTTTTTTTGTCCAGAGAGATATCTCATGCAATTAATATTGCTGGAAATTTTAGTGGCTGGTGGTGATGGTAAAATATGACGACACAGTAGTAGTGACAGGGACAAGAAATGTAATCTACACGACACTGGAAGGGAAAGTCAAAAAATTAGTGAAACAAGGGTGGGACTTTCTCTTTTCCTTTTCCTTTTAAGGATAGGGCCCAAAAGGAGCTTGACAACTTAATATCCGCCAGTATGAAATACTGGCAGCACAAAGCCAAGAGACACTTTTTGATATATTGGAGCCCATGATCACAATTTATAAAAATACTGATGAACTTGATTACACAACAGGATTTCAGAAGGACGAGGGATGGTGTGAGCCTTTGGTTAATTTCTATGGGGAGAGTTTCCCTTTTTCGGAGAGTTTCTCACCCTTCGCAAGGCCTTTTACAGGCTTTACCAGGGATCTGTTTCAGAAAATTGTCTTCTTTTGTTTCTTCATAGTCAAACAAAGTCCCAGTGGAACGTTCTATTCAGGCAGTCCTTGATTAAGCAATAAGTCTTGGTAAAATTAAATTGTCCCAGTAGATGAAATTCACTGACACAACCTTACAATAAAGCAAAAGCTCTTTTCTTGAATTTATTTGTTTAACAACGAGTCAAAGGACGGCGTCTGCTGAAACCATTTTGTCTCCAGATGCAAATGAATGGATGATAATAAAGATTTTTGGTCTTTGTTTCAGGTGGAAATGTCCGGGGTCGGTCATTGGGGAATGCGACATTGGACCTCTTTGAACAACACATAGGAACCCACATTCTTCAGGTGACAAGAGTCGCGTCTCTGTTCTAATCTTTTAGTATAAACATTTTACACACGCTGCCAGAGGATAATGGGCTTTTGTAGTTTGAAAAACTTTCTTAAAAGACTTTTAATCTTATCTAGTGGGAAGAACGCATTTTTAATTTACCCAATTGGAAAAGACACATCAGGAGGAACCTTGTGTCTTCGGTGCCTTTTCAAATGAACTTCTCCCCACGCAATCCATTAGGAAAGATCCTTTCAACAAATAATTTTCAAACTGACATGAAAATTTTTTGGTGATGATGAAATTGAGGGCGTGTGAGGGGTCAATGGATTTTAGAAATGAGCTAACCTCCATTCTTCCGTTCAAAAGTGTTGTGTGTGCAATCTATAATTATCAATTTAAAAGCTATTGGTCTCTTAGTGAAACGAGGGTGATGACAAGTTTTTATTTGTTGTAAATTACAGTCTTTGGATGGATTTGCGTTTTCATTGGCAGCAGATGGACGGTTCCTCTACATCTCTGAGACAGTTTCCATCTACTTGGGATTATCACAGGTGAGCAGTTCTCGACAGGATAATTAGGAAGCTTCTACTTAGGCAGCCAATGACGCCTTGACGAGCTTTTCATCCCTTCAAATGTGTCTTGGCTATGAAAATTCTTTCTACTGCTGGTGATTAGGGTTCTTCAAATCTAGACCATGAACTCCCTTGACTGAAGTTGCAAAGGGTCCTTAGCCTTATTATGAAGTCATTAAAAGCTTTTAGGAAACATTTAATCCAAATGAATTTCAGTACTTTTTTCAACCCTCCTTAATCCTACAAGTCTCTATTTCGTAGGTTGAAATGACTGGAAGCAGCGTGTTTGATTACATCCATCAAGCTGATCATGCGGAATTAGCTGAGCAGCTTGGACTCGGATTGGCTCACGGGCCTGGTGCTAACGTTCCTTCTCCTTCCGGCTCCGAAGACGGATCCTCGAATTCCGCTACAAATAATCCAGATGGTAAGGATGAACCTAAGAATGGCAAAAAAATATTTTTCTTATAAATGCAAAGTTATGCAAATCATACTTCCAACTTTGCATTTCTTAATTAGTTTAACTTTGTAGAATCCGTTTATGTGTGACAAATTAAGTTTTTGGAAATGAGTTTAAGGATTCTTTAATTAAGAAAGTCGAAGATGGCACTGGAGATGGTGGTGGTTTGGTGGTTTGGTTGGAGCTTATCATTAATGCAGGAGAAAGTCACACGATTATTATTCACAGAGTGACTCCCAGTGGTTCGGTAGGCTCACCTTCATCTTCTTCGTCCAAAGTTGAAATCCAATCCAAATTAGACTTAAGCGGGGAATTGCTTTCCCTTGTCTCCTCGGGAGAGGATGTTGGTGAAAGTGAGGCGAAAGAGGCTTCCTTGGATTGGAGAAAGTAGAGCTGGAGAACTGTCATTTTTCGTGATTCGAATTATTTTGAGACGGGTCATATCTCATGTTTAGTACGTGTTAACAATGCCAACTAGGCTTTCCTTCCCTCCTCCAATGTGGTGGTGGCCGTGGATTTCAGCGATGGGGTGGGGAGTGATCCATGTCAAGAGAAATATAAGGGAAAGGCTCTTAGAATCCTAAAGACGTGACTCTAGCACATAAAAAGTCTCCAAGGAAATCTGGAGGCTTTGTAACTTACGCTGCTGCTGCGCTTAAGCACTGGACTTCAGGGCTCTCCATTTCATCCTCATAAACTTCAGCCAATGCCAAATCTGTCAACTTCAAAACACAATGGATCCAAAAATAAAAAGAATGGGAATCAGGGATCATAATATTTTATTATTCCGAGTTGCCAATCCATCAGTCAAGATGACAAGTGACTTCTCAACTTTCACCCAACGGCCAACCCTCTTGTGTCCCTCGGCAATGGAAATTAGTAAAACGTTTCCCATTGTGATTTTTTTTTATACTTAAATGCTAATGTATAAATTAACAACAATCAGTTAGAGGCTGATTGATGGACAGCCTTTCCCTTTCTAATTCTAAATGAAGCATGACAGGAGGAAGGAACAATTAGAAGAAATGCTCACCATCAAACTTTTACATTTTGCAACAAGGTTGATAAATGAAAATGGTAGGTTTAAAATTTTGATTTATTGCCATTTTTGTTACAGTTTCATCCCTCATGTCAATCACCAGTAATTTGGGCTACAAAGGAATGGACAGAGCATTTTGCATCCGTATGAAGTCAACGCTTACAAAGAGAGGCTGCCACTTCAAGTCTTCAGGGTATCGGGTAAGCAAAATAACACCACTTAGCCCGTCACCTGAATTTATGCAAAGTCGGGATTTATGAGTTTGAAGATAGCGTTATTAGCCATTTCCCACTGCCCATGTTATTTATGATTTTGCATTTGGTTACAACTGATCTCGCGATGTCTAAAGTTTGGCCCAGATTACTTTAAACCGTGAAGGAATTACGATGCTGTGATGGCTCTGGAGTTATTGGCAAAATTCAAGTTGTTCCCCAGGGTCCATTTTAGTCCAATTAAAACGTAAAGTTTGTAGAGACAGGGGAAAAGTTATGGAGTCCTCTGATCGTTTGATTTGATAAGACAAAGTGGAATCCCTCTTCTAAAAACTACAAATTGTCTTCCCTTGTTTGCACAAGTTAATCAGGAACAGCCAAAGAGATCAGAGATCTCAGTTTCAAATTTGCATTCAAATGGGATTAGTTATTCTATAGTTCCTAAATTCATTAATTTATTCCCTCTGTATTTCTATTTATTTGATTTGATTTTACAGGTGGTTTTAGTTTTATGTCGCCTACGACCGCAGTATTCTTTTTCCCATACGAGGAAGTCGCCACCTCCACTTTTAGGAATGGTCGCCCTTGCCATTGCCCTTCCACCGCCATCCGTGCACGAAATACGTCTGGAATCCGACATGTTCGTAACTCGTCTTAGCTTTGACTTTAAAGTCATCCACTGTGAACCACGGTAAGCATTAGCTTTTATAAATTAAAACCTCATTTCAGTCAGCTCAAGTGTGTGCAGATTCCAATCTAAGTTGAAAATTGATGGGGATGAGTTTCATGCTTCCTCGCCTTATTAACCTTAAGGATGGATTCAGAAAGTGATGATTTTTGATGAAAGAACCGTTGAAATTCAAAAGAATTCCTTGCATCTTCCCATCGGCTAAAAGTTACAAATTGTTATGTAGGTATAACGCCTCGATCCTTCCATTGTGTAATTGGCTGTCGAAAACTTGATCCGTACATGATATAAATCAGCCAATTATTTAACTAAATAGGGAGAACAAGGTTAGGCAAAGGTTTGAACTAGAATTTACTAAGGAGCAAATAGTCACTACATTTTCTGAGATTATTATGGGGTTTCTTATTTAGAAAAATAATTTCCCTTTGATTTGTTTATCAAAAGTGGCACTTGCAACATTGCAGTGGATGGGATTCTCGAAAGAAAAAGTTGACCCTGAGCCATTTTAACTTTGTTGAATTTTGCCGCGTACCAATCAAAATAATTTCATCATTGGAATAGAATTAAAGAATTTCCCTGCCGCTCGCCTGGAGGAACTGTGCAACAAGTTCCTTTTTATGCAATTTGCATCTGGAAGGGCTTTAAGTGACTGTAAAGTAGCGATTTCCAAAAAGTGCCTCATAACCCATCCCCTACCAACCCTTTTATGAACTCTTTAAAATGAAATTTTTCGTGCCGATGCAGTTTTGAGTTAGTGCCCAATAAAGACTTTCCCTTCTTTCTCCTTTAGAAATGGAATGATGACTGGTAGAGTGGTAGATTCTGACTCCTGTCGATTATATTTGAGAGTATAATTCACATATTTTCGCCTCTTTAAATTATATGTCTCTTCCGTGCAGGGTGTCTGAATTACTGGATTACTCGGCTGAGGAATTAATGGGCAGAAATTTGTATGCGCTCTGCCACGCGGAGGACGTGAATAAACTGAGAAAATGCCACGTTGATTGTAAGTTGATTACTGACTGATGAATATAAGTCAGAACTGAATTTCGAGACAGGAAGATCAAGATCGTCGATCTTATAACGTCCAATTATTCTTCCCTTGTTTCCTAACCTAAAATTATTTCCTCCTTAACCTCTTTCCAGTAGCGGGTGATTAACTTGTCATAATTGAATTCCTATACAATCCAATACTTATCAAACTTTAAGCTTTAATATTTGTGTATTTTTTGATGATTTTCAGTGCTTGGTAAAGGCCAAGTAATGAGTCAGTATTATCGGGTAATGAATAAAAATGGAGGTTACACTTGGATCCAATCTTGTGCTACGGTCGTTTCCAATTCCAAAAATGCGGATGAGCAGAGTATAATTTGTGTCAACTATGTCATCAGGTAAGCCATTGAATTTCACTGCGTAATTGGGTTTCTGAAGTAGCGCTTTGATGATCTGCAGTGGTCGTGAATTTTCTCACGTGGTCATGGACTGTTGTCAACTGGAACAAGAATGTCTTCCCCTCGTGAAAACTGAAGTCCTGGACGAGCGTGATCGTAAATCCCCTGACCAAGATTCTCCAGGTAAAAGTTTCAAGGTTGTGCCCGACTATTATTCCGGACGCAGAAGAGTCCGATGGCATTAGGAATACAAATTACGAATCCTATGACAAAAAAGTTTATGAATGGAAGCATCGTGACTCCTTGTGGGGAATCACTTTCCCCTTACAAACTGCTTACTACTGCTGACTCTTTTGTATTCATCCGAAGACGATCACGTAGTTCATGCGGTTCTGAACCCAAACTGTTTTTCTTTCGTAGAAGGCGGTGGCCGAGGTCGTGACGGGTCAGGAGGATCACGGCTTGTGGATTCTTCTCGTTCACCAAGTGTGCGACCAGGTACAGCACCGGGAAGGTCACCAGAGCACAGGGAAGTCTGCCCTGGAAGAGAGCGCAGGCCAAACCTGTCGCAAAGGCCAACCAACTCCGCTAGTCGTCTCTCCGATGAACACGCCCAGGTATGGTTTAATTTCGTATTCCGAAAGGGTACCCAGGAAATGCGTCCAAGTTCAAACTTTTCTTGTCGGAGCAGGTACTTGAGTCACAGCCGTTGACGCCTGTTTCCTCATCCACACCGGAACACCTCGAAGTTCGGACACCGCAGTCCGTACGGTCCTCAGATGCTGAGCCATTTTCAAGTACAATCCAACCACAACCTACGAAAGCAACGAAAGGACGCAAACGCAAAATAGACCGAGCAGCAGTAAAGTCTCCAGCCACCACTGGCGAGCCATCACTTGAAACTCCTACTGGACCCAATCATGCGCATAACAATCTTCATAATCATCACGTTCCCTGCAACAAGCGTCAAATCATTGTACATAATGAAGTACTCGATGGGAGTTCAACAATCCCACCTGGTTCACAGAATGGAAGCGGCTCATTAGGTGGGACTGATGGAGTTACAACGGCAAGTCCGCACCACCATCCAAGCATGGACGCTGATAATCATTCAGACGCCGCGCGTTGGCGAAAGGGACACAATCATGGACACTGGGATGGCGCTGTAAGTCTATTGTCACATTTCCCAAAAGTCCAGCGACGAAAATGAATATTTTCCCTTTATTTCAGGGTGGATCGTCTGTGAAGGATTTGGAGCAAGTGATGTCGAAACATTTGCCAGGGCGGGATATTGAGAATACTAGCATCGTTCCTTCCGGTATTGACTTTAGCACTGACTCATTACTCCGTCAGTCTGCAGGGTCAAGGACGGGGTCAGCTATTCAATGGGTTGGAACAGGGCCACAATCATCTACGGGACTCCCAGTGTCTGCACTCTTACGGCAGCTCTGTGCTTCCAGAGAGAGTGTCATTCGAGCCAACGTACAAGTAATGCATTCCTTATCCGTACTCCGCCATCTTGTCGTTCTGACTGTTCCATGTAATCTTCTAGGCGACGCTAGCTGCAGCTCGAGGAGCGAGTTCCTACTATCCTGATATGAGCACAGTTCAATCGGCACTTCCAACACCGCCAGGCTCCGATAACTACGGGGACGCACAGTTTATGCTAAGCAGTCACCACGCCGCACATCAGAAATCAAATTCAGCCGATTTTTCATCATTAGTTCCTTATCCTTCTGTGTCCAGTTATGATTACCAACCCGCAATGACCCCGCCTGCCTCGGTTTCTCCAAGGGACAAACCTCCGTATAGCTCATCAACTTCTGACCCTACTACCTACGGTGACCCTGGAATCTCCTCAAATTCATCTTCCTTCCGACCTCCTCAGTCATACTTGGACGGACCTGCGCAACCACTGCCTCTCAAACCGCAAGTTTACGGATATCATCCACACGCAGGACTGGATTCCCAATATCCATTGGCTGATCACAGCCAATCGCAATTCTACCCACCACCACACACAGGATTCCATCTTTATCATCCTACTGGTAAAACAAATCCCTATGGAGAAGCCCTGAAAACGCCAAACTGGTATTCCACAGCATCTTAATTTATAGGCTGTCCATAATTCCTCTTTTAAAATTACACAAACAGTTACCTTTTGTTTTAATAATTGTACTTAAATGACACCCACATTAGACAGTGAACGTTGATTTGAGACATATCACGTGCTCATTAGTTTCTTAGTAATCTTAATCATTCCAGTTTGCTAAGCATAACTTTGTACCTCGTGCAACTTATGAGTTAAACTCGAACATTTGTTCCACCAATGCATATTGTATACGATCATTCTTTCCGACAAATAAGTCATCATTTTATGAATAAGAATTCCTATAAGATATTTGTTTAAATAGTTGAATAATCAATTGGTGGGAATAGCGTCATCATCTGCGGAATGCAGTTTTGCGTGACTTATGAATATTTGTATTCAACTTGTTGATAAATAGGGAATCCATGCGTGTATGGCGTAGCAGCATGTCTATTCGTATAACTTGGTTAACTTAATTATGACCGGTGTATTTATTAATTAATTATAATGTGATGTGTATAAAACTACCGTTAGAATACCGGTAAAACTCCATAAGCCAAAGAATTTACAACAAACCTGTGTTATGCGTTAACTGTTAAGAATTTGTTGCATTTTACAAGCAACAAATGATTTCACCTCTAATTTATTTTCAAACGTTCCAAAGATTTTTCAGTTTAAATGTTCCATAATTTAATTTGGGTTTTTAGAACTCGGTTTTAAACAAATGAATTCTAAGCCAAGAAGTAAACGAGTTGATTAAAATAACATTTCATCTCACAAGTTCTTTTATGAAGCCAAATGACAGGAAAAATGAATCGTAATGAACACCAGCGGAGAGATCGGTAATAAGAATGAACCTGAATTGGCACGGGATTTGGGCACTACTCTTATAAACGAATTACGAACGTCCTCGTCAGCCCGGCTGCCGCTCAATGTAGTTTTGGGAAGAGTATCGTTCCTGCTCAAAGCCTCATGAGGAATTGGTCTTGATGTGGTTAAACGAAGTGGTTTTGAAGTGGTCCGCAACAGTGTCAATGTCGTCAGAGCTGTGGTGAATACGATGTTTGGTGCTAAAGTTGGCAGCGGCACTTTCCTTGTTGGCCCTATGGATGTCGACGATTGTAATGTCGCACAGATTTTCTCTACGCTGTATGCAATGCTTTGATGCCCGTGACCTGTGAAATCGGAGCTGCAAACAAGACCACGCTGACAGTCGACATCATCAAAACAATTTGCCAAGAGCGGAGACCGTTGAAGTTTCCTGGGGTTTCGACATCTGCTTTGGATACAAAGGAATCCAGGATGACAGTCGATTTGTAAGCCATTCGCGTCGCCGCAAGGCCCAAACTCTGAGATTTTGCAAGTGTGTGTATCCGCATTCCAAATTAAGCTCCAATTGGCGACTTGTGTGTTATTCAAATGGAGTGTGGGTGTGTTACAGATACACACTTGGTCATGGCACCGGAAATAGACCTCATGGCGGGTGAGTAAGTGATCCAGTCTAAATAAACAATCGGCCTTTGATTCAGGAGAACATGCTTTGCCTAAACTTGGAAACTGGGAATCACTTGACACTCGATGAGTCACATTTAGTTGAATCAAGGCTGATGCTTCCACTTCGAAGTTAACCAGAGTCAACAGGAAATGGATGGGAAGCACAATTTTAGTGACCAAATCTTTAGCTTCGATTTTCATCTTGGGTGATATCAAACTAGACTGAGGAGCTTCTGAAAGCGACACAATTTGGGCGTCATTGTTATATGATTTACAAACTTCAACAATACTAGGAAACTCATGATGATGAAATTCTTAACCTACTGTCAGCGTTTTCTCTTTGCTGCCATTTATGGTCAGGGCAATGTCGACTAATTGAGTTGAATACTTTCAACAGGGAACTTTGAGTTATGTGGACGTCTTCAAATTAATATGAGATCATATTTTAATTACTGTGGTTAGATGCTGAATGCGATAAAGTGATGCACTTGTTTCCTCAAGTGAAAAATGACAACTAAAGAGTTGTGTAATGTTTGTAAAACTTTTCTCGGCTTTAGAAGCTAATTCCACATTTCGGGGTTTGTTTTTTCGTTTCACTTCCGGATGATTCCTGCATATACAGAAGGAACTTTTCCAAAAATATCTCGAAGGGGTGCTAGATGCCATTGAGAAAATATTCCATTGCGTAAATGAAGTTGGAGCATTCAGGAGTATCATGATTCAATAGGGTTACTCATCATCCTAAATTGGAAACAAATGCAAGCCTTACAGGCAAGGATATTGTAAGCTATTTTGAGAATATAATGCTTGGTAAAAAGGGTTCGCCTTTGTTGCCTAAATGGGACTTTAGAAGTTCGAAGGAGCACTTTTAGTAAACCTCTGAGGTTATTTCCCTTTGCTTCACTAGACATTGCCCTTTAAGAATTAAGCTGTCAGCCCTTTGTCTATCTGTACAGAAATAGGGTCCGTGTATTTCAAAACAGAATGTTAGAATTCCTTTTGCAGAATGTGGAAGTTAATTTTAGTATTTTTATAAAACTCAATTATTAAGAAGCATTGAGAGTCATTCTCATCCTGAGTTTTAAACTAAAACTTGTCTTGGAAGTACGATTTCCAAATGGAACGATTACGCCATGCAGGCATTTCCGATTCAGCATTTAAAGTTATAGTTACTACATTTTTCACTCTTTCAATTGGCAATAGTTAATTACGTCGATTTCCAGCAAGAAACGCAAGATGCCGCCCAGAATATTAATGTCGGAGGTACTTTTGACTACATCATTGGTAAGCCACAAAATGCAATTAGAAATGTCTTCTTGTGGGTAACACCAAAACATTTTATTTTGGGTAAACTTCAAATCTTTTGGTGATAGTCATTTGACCTCAAGCCAATCGCTTCAGAATTTGGACAAAGCTGTGTCAAATAAAATATGCATGCATGAATAAATGTGCAAATGTTCAGGAGATCTTTCGAGAAGAATAAATTGAAAATTACATTCTTTATCTCCGAAGGAATACAAATAATTTGTTTCCATTTTCTTCGTTCATTTCCAGTTGGAGGTGGTGCGGCTGGATGTGTCTTAGCTAATCGTCTGTCTCAGAATCCAAACAACAAAGTTCTTCTTCTGGAAAAAGGAGGAGATCCTAATCCATTCACGCGGATTCCAAGTTTTGTTACGCAAAATCTTGCCAGCGGTTCCCAGTCTTTTGCTTATTTTCATGAAACCACCAATCAGACGAATGCATGCCAAAATCTCCATGGAGTGCGTAACTTTTGTTATCCTGGCCTATGAATTGCAACATTCATTATATGTGGCTATTATTATATCCTACTTAGAAGTGCGTTATACTAGCTGGAAGAGGTCTCGGAGGGTCAACGAATATCAACGGTCTGTTTTACACACGCGGATCTCCCGGTGTATTTGATGCCTGGGCCAACGTCACTGGAGATGACGCTTGGCGCTACAAAAATGTCCTTCCAGTTTTCAAAAAATCTGAAAACTATCATGGATATTATCAGCCCATAGGTAATCAAAAAAATAACTTTATAGCCTAGGGGATTTGGTGATGAATATTTCGTAAAACCAGATGGAAAGTACCACGGAACTGGTGGGGAGTGGTATGTGAGCAACACAGATCGACAAGATCCGTCTCCAGCTTTGGACTACTTTTTTGATTCAGCAAAAACGGCTGGATATCCACTCATAGACATTGCAAATGGTCCGGAGGCAGAGATTGGCGGCTATGCACACGTTGATTTTAGTATCAAAAACGGCGAGAGATGGAGTGCTTACAAAGCGTTTCTACAACCTATCAGTGGTCGGAATAACTTGAAAGTTATTCGATACGCAAATGTGATTAAGGTGATCATATGAATAACATGTTGACTATATACTGTATTCTAATGTTTCCTGAAATTGTCTGGAATTTAAAGGTTCATCTCAACTCTCGTCTGCGCACAACTGGAGTAACTTTCATTAAACATGGAATTACGCGCAAAGCTCATGCGCGAAACGAAGTAATCTTAAGTGCTGGAACATTCGGATCTCCCAAAATTCTAATGCTGTCTGGTATTGGACCAAAAAGTGATCTGGAATCCATTGGAGTAAGTCCCGTAGTTATTTTTCTAAGACATTTTATTAAGAAAAACATATTCTATTACTAGATCAAAACAATCTTGGATCTTCCGGTAGGGAAAACTTTGATCGACCACCCTTTTGCACAAGTGTTGTTTTCAATTAACAAAACGCTTTTCTTCTACCCTGAACGAGATACTGGACTACCAGAAATACACAACTACTTCCACAACAGATCAGGTCACCCCAATATCGTCCGTACTTTTAGTAGAATAGGTTTCTAAATTGGTAACTAACTTGTGTAATTTTAGGAAATTTGGGTAAATTGGTGTCAACGACTACAGTTATCTTCACAAAAAGTTCCATTGCTCAAGCTACCAATAGCTACCCGAATTTGGAACTGATTTACGGCGAGATCGTTGGCGGACTCCCTAACTTGGTGGGTAGAGATTGGTTTTCAATGCCTTCATTTCTCGTGGCATCCAAAAAGCGTTGGAGATTTTAAACTGCAAAGCCATGAAGTTGATGCCGAGCCACTTATTAATCCCAAATTCCTCTCAGATCCTCGTGACTTGGATGCTTTAGCTGAAGGTAACTCTAATACCTGACCAGAAAGTCGCTAAGACAAAATTAACCGAACTCTTAACTGATGTAGGGCTGCAAATTGGCTACAATCTGATAACAAAATCTGAACAATTCAAGTCGCTTGATGTCCAAATGCAAACGGTGCCTGCATGCGATGGAATGGTGATGAATTCGAAAGAGTTTTGGAAATGCTATGCTGTTTATGTTACACAGTCTGCATGCCATATTGTCGGAACATGTCGGATGGGTCGTGGAGATGGTTCAGATGGCGCAGCTGTCGTTGACTCAAAATTGAGGTGAGCAAAATGGACTCATTCTAAATAAGTGAATTGAGTGCATATTCCGATTGTATGGAAACTAAACACCAACTCTTCTTCAAAGGGTTTTGGGAGTCGATGGTCTTCGTGTTGTTGACGCTTCTGTAATGCCAATCATTCCAAATGCCCATACTACTGCACCAACAGTAATGATTGCCGAAATGGGGTCTGAGTTCATACTGAAAAATGAAAAGGTCAATGTTGCATAACTTGTGATGATTCCGTATTGTTGTGCATTACATAACTGCTGGATTCTCAAACTAATAAGTTAATTTTTAAGAGTATAATTCCAGATAATTAAGGAATTCTATCAAATCCAGTTTTCAACAATAAAACTCCCAACTTTCTCTGCTGAAGTAGAAAACTGATAATGTCTGTATTTTTTGACAAAACAACTTTTCACTTCTGCACACATATTTTGATGGTGGCCCAATGTTACCAATATTTAGGAATTCGAATCATGTTTATAAAGACCAAGTTAACATATTTATTATATTACTTCTATCTCAACGCTTTCTAAAACGTAATTGGCACAAACTGTTTTAACTCATCGGTATCGAAAATGGAGAAAATCAAATACTATTTTGCTTGACAAACTGGTAATTTTCTTTTAAAATCACATGGTGACCCATTCGAGGTCATTTTCATAACGAAAATACAAACTGGAGCTACGGAATCCTATTTTCAACGTATTTAGCTCAAGGCTAAAGTTGCATGGCACCAAGATAATAGAAGAGTACTAGGTATCCTTTGACGATTGTTTTTTTTTGTTAGCGTTGCTAATGAAAATTGATTGGACGTCAGACGTAATCAAGAGTAAACCCAAACTGTGAATTAGCAAAATAAAAAAAAATTTGATCATGAACGTTTGCTCATGCACCAGTGCTGTGGGATTTTAAAAATTTCATTTTCATTTCATTTTCATTCACCTTTCATTCGGGATTGGATGTAGTAAGTTAAACTCCGCCTATTTTGGCAATGAACTAAATCCGAAAACCATTTAACTTTGCATATACAAAATTTTTAAATTGTGCATAACAAAATTTTCGGCATGCCAATGCATTTCGGAAACCATTTCTTACTTTTGATGACGTCAGCGAGAGTAAAGTTCAGTATCAAAATTAAAATTGTCGTCGCTGTGCATTACGGCCACTAGGCATGGCACCCGTTCTGAAATTGGGAAGGGTTATTAACTAGGTTATTTATTAGTAAACATTAGAATCCCATCCACAAAAAAACGATTAATATGATCTGAGACACCTGGGGGAGTCACTTTTACTTTCGTTTTGAAGTAAATAAGAAACTGTCCAATGAAGTTATTAGACGATGTTATAATGAATTCTTGTTAATTAATCTGAGACTATAAATATGCATAACCCCCTTGTGAAAACAGCTACTTTAAGTGTAAAGGATCCTTGATAAGAAAAGGCAAAGATTCTGCTTACCAATGAAAGCTATCAGCTTTCTCCTTCTGGCCATCTTTACTGCCTCTTCTGGTGATAAGAATCGACTCTAAAATTGTTTAAACGGTCATTTTTATCACTTATTTGAGGCTTAATCCATTTTGTGCAGATGCACTTTCAGAAGACGCCGACGTGCAAGGACGCGAGAGGGAAGGTGACTTCCTGCTATGGACCGTTCATTAACGCCATTACTGCTTGCAAGGAAAGCTTTTCCGGGGTTACCCGAACCATCTAACTGATCTCCAACAGCGGGTGCTGGTTTTCTGCATGTTATAGCTTAACAAGAATCCCGTCCTGAAGGACGTGCAATTTGACCCCTGACCTTCTAGACTGCCAGAGCCTGATTTGAATTTGACTTCTCCG
>VNWY01000796.1:0-28653 GCA_009869845.1 Pseudachorutes palmiensis | reverse complement strand
ATAAAAGATTACAATTAGGTCTACGCTTTGAACTGTAAGTTTGAGTATGACATAGTAATCTGTGGACTTAATTATTGTTACTTCCCTTTGCGTGAAAGAAGTGTGGATTCCGACAAGCAGGCCTCCGGAAGGACGGCCCTTTGGAGGTTTCGTGGCTGGTATAGTAGTGAGTGTGTAGTGTTTTTCTAAAAGAGAGTGTTTGTAATCGTAATTAACCATTGTTTCTGTTAAGCAGAAAATACTAGCTTTCAATTCACTTAAATTATGGAAGAAATCTATTGATCGATTTTGTAAACCTGATACGTTGTATGCCAAGAGGGAGAGTTGTAGTGATTGTTGAATTGTTGCCTGTGTTGTGGTTCTTGTTGGTCGTAGTGTTGGAGTCGGGCCGTGTCGTCAATGTGTTGGGTTTGGGTTGGCTCCTCCGGAGTGGTTCGGTCGTGGGTCGGCTTTCTTCGCTTCCCAGATCGCCTTGTAATGATTTCTCAGAAAGAACGGCTGGTCCGGAAAGACTGCTACCACCGGGTCCCTTAAGTTCCTCGCTGCTTGGAGTACTTGGTGCCGGTCCTTGACATCATTGAAGTGCAACAGTGTGAGCCTTGGTTTTGTCTGTCCTGGTTTTGCCTGTCCGATTTTCTTGCACTCGTCCCAGGTCACATTGCGGAGCTTCAGTTTCTGTTGAATGAAGTGTGTCACTGCATTTACCACGTCGGCTTCAGGGCCCTCTGGAATTCCGGCCACCTTGAGGTACTTGACTTTGAAATCTGCATGGTGTTTGGACAAGGTGAGCTCAAGGTTGTAGTTTTGGGCTTTGAGCGCTTCTAATTCCTCATCACGCACGTTGTTCCGTTCCTCTAGCGCTGCCAGGCGTCTGTCGTGGTCGCTGATGTGTGTGTCGATTGCATCCAGCCTCAACTTCAGAGACCTCTCCATCCCTTCCACTGTCCTCTGCAATAGTTCCTGCATCTTCTTGTCAGAATCGTCCATTCTACTGAGGAGTGTTGACAAGAGGTCGCCGTCGCCAGTAGTGCCTCTCTTTGAGCGGTGTTGGTCCGGAGAGTTGGGGGAAGGGCTCACAGCTTTCCGTTTCTCTTCTCCCGATCCTTGCCTTTGCAATGGGGGCGGTGCTGGTAGGCTATGTTTTGGCATCGCTGCAACCACGGTCAGAGGAGATAAGTGAAGTGACCTTTTCCTCGTTCAAATGTTTAGGAACGTGCTCACCGTTAAGGGAGCCCGGAAAGTACACGGGTCCCGAATATCCGAAATTTTTTGTGTACCCCGGGCCGTTGCGATGACCGGTAGTGTTTCGTACCGTATGCAGGTGACTTTGACTAATTGGTGACAGTGAAATTTGGTCCGATAATTGAGTGATTAGTCGTTAATTAATTGAATTTTTAATTAACCAAAATAATTTAGGTGCGGCCTGGTCGAATTCAAAACTCCCTCCTCAAATTGAGATCTATTGACAATATCCAAGACAGATGTTCGCTACCAAAGGAATGCAGTGTATAATATGCAAATTCAATCTGATTTAGTTTCCACCGGCAATTTCACCTTGGCGTTTTACGCTTTGGCAATATAGTCATTAAGATTGGAGACAAGGAAAAGAAGATGGATTCTTCTTGCAGCTATTGGCTTTCAGCAGGCGAGGAAAATCAACCTCACCCATCTATCTGGCACAGCAGGAGCTCAGGAGAAATTAATTATGCGATGTAACATTTATTCAACTACCACTTGAGTTCTTTCATTCAAATGCGCCTGTGCCAGTTTGTCTTTGTTTCTCACTGCTGGTCATTTCCCCCTGTCCAGTCTTAAGAATTAATTGAGGCAAAGGCTCATTAATCTCTCTCCGCGCAGACTCAAAAGGTTTCATTCATCTCAATAAATGGCACACTTACCCATTCACCAGTCGCCACTCTAAGCATGATGATTATTTCATTTTGTTTTACGGTAAGATAAACAATTCATACTGCTATGTGGAATTGGCAGTGTGTGCAACTCTCTTTGTATCAAATCAAGTTATGAGATTAATAGCTGGTCGATCGTTGGTGTCAGCCTCAAATGAATGATACATCGTCACTGGTTTTTGAACTGCTACTCGCCTAAGCTTTAGTTTAACCAACTTATTCCTTTTACCACTAATTCCCAAGTCACAACAACCATGCTCATATTTATGACACGTTTTGCACCAGAGTGGGACACACAAATGCTAATCGTGTCCTCTCATTACAACCATCCGGTATAATTTATTAGTCTGTAATCATTCGCTTTCAAACGGAAGTCACACTGCGACCGTGTTTCAAAACGGCAATTATAAAAACTCAACCAATCTAGTTTTTTTTAAGGGGTAATGTGACTTTTTCCTGCTTTCACCCTGAGACGGCGTTGCGTGTTGCGTATAAGAAGGAAGTATGATGACAGAAATGTAATTTCCAGGCTGTTAAGTCAATGGTGGAGATCTAAGCCAATTTAATCCTGTTTAGATCCAATAATAATGAACTGTGGTAGTTGGGGATTAGACGCTAATCCTTCATCATAGGACCATGAGCCAAATCTCGGTTGCTTTCCCACCCTGAACTTAGCATTTGAAGGATAGGACAGAGGGAGATAATGTCGGGATTGGCCCCATGGAGCTCGGATCTTTATTCCATTCATTAAATAGCAAACCCTTTCGAAGTGGTAGTGGTGTGATTACAATGGAAAAATACACGCCAAGAATAACTGATGACGATGATCCACTGGAACAAAATTAAACGAAACGTTGAGCACCAAGAAGGAAGATCAAACCAATTTTTCAAATGGGAAACATTTCAAAACAACAGCAGCCAAATAATAAAAGAATGCATGTCTCCCCTTGACGCAATACAAATACAATCGATCAGTCCCTGAAAACAAGAAACATTCCAGAAAGGAGTGCATCCCGAAGCGCCCCTTCTTGCAATGTTAATGTATTTCAGGGTGCAAGGCTTCTGATATCATCAGTGGTGTATTAAACTTTGTGATTTTTGCCATATATTAATCAGTTTGACCTTTAAGCAGCCCTACATTGCAGGATGATTTGTGTATTCCTCCACAACGCCTCCCTTTTGGTTTCTTGACTGCCTAACATTGTAATAGGAATTAGATTATCAGAAATATTTTAAATAAAATTAGCGAATTAATTGGGCTTTATATTTTTCAATGTAGCTAAATATTTGAGACACTTAAAACCATGTCGCCGTGTTCATGGTTTGGACTGAAAAAGTTTGTTCTGATACGAAACAAGCAGGCCGCAGACAGCAGAAGGAAAAATTGATACTGGGTTAAACATAAAAAAGTGATGGTAAAGAATAGACTAATGAATTTTACATTACTTGAACATATTTAAGTGTTTTAAAATTACTATTTCGAGGAAGAAGTGGGCGTGGAATCCATGTCCTTTTGTTTAAAGATACTTATGAATATACGATGACCTTATTTCGTGAATTAGGTAGTTTGACAGGCAATATCATATTTGATCAAGGACTGGCCAACTTATACACAAAACTTTCGCTACTTTATAAACTGATGGCGGGTAGTGATTACATCCCTACAGTGATTAAGTATTGGTGGAGACCACAATTAAGCATTCCAAAAAAATATCTATAAGAAAACATTTTCTATAAAATATCGTTTTCAATTGTAGCACGGCAGTAGTTCTCCTGGTCGCAAGGTCTAAATAGAAATGGACTTCGGTAATCTTGTTCTATTAACGGCCTTGTGCTACTTGAAAGCAGTAAACGCCACTCTGACTTTGATCCCAAAAGATGTGAATACATTCAAGTACTGTACCGTACATTTTGTGGACACAATTGGAACCCAGGACGGGCGAGATTTTCAAGAAGACTTTATGGCAGAGAACCAAGGCCTACATCGCTGGAGCGTTTATTCACTTCCGGCAAGATGGCCGCCGCATGCCGATTGGACTCATCATTTCACCTTTCGGAATCAAGTTGATGAAAAATGTACAATCAACATTTATTATTCTTGGCGTTGTTTTGCTTGGGATTTCATTAATTTCTTTCGAGATTTGAGTCACCAACCAAATGGCATTTTGATTTCTGTAGCTCCAGCTGGAACTCAATGCCCTAATTCCCAATTTCAAGGTTATCAAGTATTTGTAGCTCCCCTGTTAATACTAATGGTAAATCCAGATGGAAAATCATTCGAGCATACTGCAGTCACTTGTCCAAGTTGCATGTACGTTTACAATAAGATCATGATGGACCCACAAATTGGATCAACCACTTTGCCTAAGCTATTGTCTCGCTGGAATAAAGTGAATAGTCCTTCTCATCACACTTCATTCGTTCATTTCAGCGTGTTTTTCGTAAGTTTTACGAATTTTTAATTTACTTTAATTTTTTTTCATAATTTTAAACTGTTTAGGTTGGTCATACAGATCACCACAACATTTTCATAAATCGATGTCCCTATCGAAGTTATCACCCGAGTGTCACCATTCCAGGGTGGAAGTGGCTATGCACTTCGTCGCTCATTCTTGCAGAAGAAGCTGCGTTCAAATTGAACTTAACTTTGCATTTCGAAGATCACTGGACTCTGGATAGAGATAATGAGACTGCTGTAGCATACACGCAGTTTTACCCTGAAGTTTACTATGCCGGTGATGCCGTAAAGATCTTAAATAAGAATTCAGTACATTTCCTTTCAGAAGTTAAGCCAATCTACTTTGTGTATTGCGTCAAAGAAATAGAGTACAGTCCATTGGATATGAATTTTGCTCTGAAAGTGTTAGATGTGAGGGTCTTGGTGGTTTTGGCATTTACCAAGCTCAGTTTGCTTTTAGTTCACAAGTTACTTAAAAAAATTGACCCGAAGTCATCAGTTTCTAGGTTAAATATTTGGTTAGTTTTGATTGGATTTTTCATTTGTATATTTTACGAAAGCTATTTTTCCGCAGACGTTACAATGCCTCCAGACCCTCACTACATCAAGACTTTTCGAGAACTCATAGTCAACCGTGGATACAAAATAGGTAATTCAGGCTACAATTGGGAATTACTAAAAGAACATGGGTTTACAGGGAACCAAATAGATGAAATGATGCAGCGAAATTTTTCATATTCACAAATTTATGAAGGGAAAACAACTCAGATTGTGTATGAACATTTTGGGAATCATAAGACAAGATTCGTTCCTTGGGGTTGGGGCGGTGAGAAATGCAATTTTGTTAAATCCGACCTTAAAGCAACCATCCATTACGTATTTTACAAGTCAAATCGATACCCATTGCACAAAATTGGGGTTACATTTTTAGAGAGTGGGATTATACATGAGGTCGATAGATTCCACTCGTTCATCAAGCGATTGCCAATGCAGAGGGGAAACGAAAAATACCAGTGGGAGTTCAATCAACCGAAAGCATTTGGACTTAGCGGCTACAGGGTCACTCCTACATTCTGCATTTTTGGAATCATAATTTCTGCCGTTTGCTTTGTTTATAGTTTGGAAATTCTCGTACCAAAGATAATTGTTAGATGCCTTATTAATAGATTGATTATAAATCAAAGCTGGAAAGTGCATCCAGTTTCATTTGAAATATTTTGAGTTTCAGTGAAAGCAATGTTTAGCTAATTTTAGTAACTGGGTTAGGTTGATTTGCATTTGTTTAAATTGTGTCAAGTTGAAAAATGGTATTTTAGCAAGACCAGTTTTGTACTTTCCCTGCGCGTTCATTAAACTCGGATGGTGTGAGTGATGGTTGTTTCTTCAACCCTTTGTAATGTCACAACAAACACTTCCCATCTGCTCTTTCAACAAATCCATTCAAGACACTTTCCGCTTGATTAACACCGAAGAGGGTTCTTTGGAGGATAGTTTGAAAACGATCGTCTGCTTGTCCCTTTGGCTCCATCGTCGTCATCAACTTGGATTTGATTGACAATCGAGAAAGGTAAATGTCCATTGTCACTTGAAGTTGGACAGAGTGGAGTTAAGCGTTGGGGCAGGGCGTAGGGAAAAGTTAAATTAAGAAAGGGGCCGAGCGTGGCCATAGTATTATCAGATGGAGGGACTAAGGGAATAATAATAGGAAAATAACAAATGAATCCAAGCTGAAGGAGAACCCCATTTCATCACATTGACTCATCATTGACATTGAGAAGAGACTCAAATAAAAGAAGGAATTAATGACCAAACGACAATCAGACAAGGAACGGAGACGGGGAAGGGAAGTGGGTGAGGCACCACCGACGGGATGAAAGATTACGAGAATGAAATGTTTCATTACATTGCTGCTAGCTGCCTTGTTCTTCAAATACACTTGACAAATATACATGTATTTTAGAACCTAAAAAACTCCAGTAAAATTAGTATCTTAGTGTAGGAAATCGGAACTCAGAAAGTCAGCTAAAAGTAAGGGTATGAGGATGCTTTCACTTTCGAAAGGTGAAAGTGCACCGCAACAAACGCGAAAGCGCCTCGGATGGAAACCTGCCTCAGCTCAATGGTTTGGAACTTGGCGAAACTTTCATGTCTGAATCCTTTTCCGGTGCCCCGCTAGGTCTCACTATCATCTTGCCACACCGACTTAGGCAAGTCAATCCGGGTAGTGTCGGATTTCAGAAGAAGGGTAGAGATTTGGGATTTGCATATGAAAACCTACCCCCTTTGTTTCTATATGCAACAAGTTAGCAATCTCATGCATCCCTTTGGAACTAATTTAAACGCTAACTTTAATAGTGTAAAAACACCCTTTCAATTAACTCCTGATTTGCCCTTAGGTGAACCAATTATAGTTAATTGCATTTAAAGACACATTGCATTGTTCACTCTTTTATTGCAAAATGCCTATTTATGTAAAAATATGAACAAATGGGATTTTGCAATTTGCACGGGGCAAGCCCTTCTTGGAAAAGTATTATTAAAACCAAAGTTTTTCATTTCCTAAGAGCGAGATTAATTTTTTGGGGTGTGCGAGAGACATTAATCTTCTGGAAAATCGTGGCCTGAAGGGTGTAAATGAAAAAACAGGAGAATTAATAATAATAATTCTTTCCACTACTTTTTGATTAACAATTTCTGCAACACAAATCACTTTACCTTCCAGAATTCTTAAAGTACTCAAGATAGGATCTTTGAAAATAAATGCAGCAACATCACTCTCGGCGTTATTTTAACAAGTCTCTTGTCTTCCTTTTCAGTTGAAGATAAGCTGAGCGGAAGTGAAAGCTTTCTCCTGCTTGAAAATAAATTAGAATTATTTGCATTTACGAGAAACTAATTTCGTAAACAGAAACCCGGGTTGAAAAAGGGTGGATGGGTTGATTTCGAAGTTTAAAAGCCTAGGTGGTGGGATTCATCATCCGCTTCTTTTTCTACCGAGCTCATCACCTCGTTACTATGCAAATCATTGGATCCATATGCAAAGATCTAATCAAAAATACGACCTTTGGGGATTGTCCTCTCACAACAAAATCTTTCATCCTCATCACAAGATTCAAAAATAACAAAGATTGAGATTTCCCTTTGATAAAGTAAACCAATCAGAAATTCGTGTTGCAAGGACTCTTTCTCAGGGTGCTTAACTAAGAATTTAAAGAAAACTAATGAAAGAAACGCTGTGAAAACGGGCTTTAAAACTTCGTTTTAAGGCTTCCAGCTTCTGTCGCTTCTGCCGGTTTCAGTCTTTTTCCTTAAAACTGAAGTGAGTGGTCAGAATGAATTTTTGTACTAAACCAAATATACCCTTCTGAATATTTCATTCATATCTTCAAATGACACGGGATTCTGTCTGCGGCAGAGAAATTTCCATATATATGAGAGAAAACGGAGTTTTTCCGCTGGAGGACAGAGAAAGCGAGAAGGGCTGGATGCATTACTTTCTCCATGAGCTTCAGCGTAGCACTTAGTCATTTTGGAATGATTTATAGACAGCCGGGACATATTGTCCAACGAATAACCGAAAAGCCGGAGAAAAGCCATGCACCCACATTCATAACCAAAAATGAAGCATAGGGTGACGTCCCAAACAATCCGCCTGGTTTGAGTCATTTTGCATTGTACCAACAATCCTCGGCTGCGGCGGTTAAAAATCTAGTTATGTCAAAGAAAGGAGGCAAATTGAGTTCTTCCTGTCAAGTGATTAACCCACAAACACTAAGATCATAAACATTAGTTTAATGAAGCTGTGGAATAAGTGAAACACACGTGAATTATGTCAAACGTCAAGTTTTTAATATGAAATCCACACGGCTCATGTGCAAAGAAAAAGGTCGCCAGGCAGCCGTTGAAGTAAAAGTACGGGACAGGCAACAAGTCTTTTCAATTATTCTGGAAAATATGACGAGGGTTGAACAATAAATTCGAGCTCTCATGACTCTCCAGCGCTGACATTTCATCGGCAAACTTCAAAGCGTCCGTTTACAAAATCTCGTTTAAGTGGTTTCGAGGATCAACAGAAGATGAGAAGCGTTCATCCAAAACTTCCTAAAAAAGTCATTTCCTCCCTCGCCTTTACATTTATTACGCTTTAATTATACCCCCACAAAACCATCAAAAAACCAGGGTCATTATCCAATGGAGGGAAAGTAAGAAAAACCGAAATAAAATTCTAGCCTTCTCCAGCCATTTACAAATCCAGAATCCATAAAACCCACACCTTACTTTCCTCTTTATCTAATTATGTTCTAGTTCCTTGAGCTCATAAAAGATGCTTTAGTGTCAATTTATTGTCTTTTTCTTCAAGGAAATGAGTCAATCCTTTCTAATTATCTCCAAAGAATCCAAAAGAAATAGATTTCCTTTACTTTCATGGACTCCAATGATAATAAATTGCGACTCATTTACTTTTATAATCATTGACTAATTACTTATCTTTGGAAGGGCATGTTCCCAGGCGTAAGAAAAGACGCCGCTTTGCAGAAAAGCTCATCAGTTCTTATAGCTTAGTCCTTGACCTTTGGCTCATGGGGAAATAATTCCTTGTGAATAAGTATGCCTAACAAAGTACCCGCTGATTTACTATTAATTGAACGAGAACCTTTTGCATTTTCCAACATTTTTCAATACAAATACAATACGTTCTCAATTAAGGACTCGGCAGATGAGGAGGGAGTTTTGAATTATTAATAGGAAGGCGGATTATTAATGGCGTTGTTGCTTCTTGTTGGATTATCGAATTGTTTGTTGGTCGACCACTTTCAAACATTTCATCTTGAACCTTCTGAAAAATTTCATTATATGTGTAAGTAATAATAAAAAAAATGTTGAAAAATGACATAATTTATGACACCATGGGTTCATCTTAGTGCAGCGTGGCTCCTTGGTTAGGAGCCTACTGAGTCGACCTCTGGGGAGAAGGTGCTCCCCACCGTGACACCCAGGCTCACCTTAACAACCTTAAGAGTAATGCACGTCCATTTGTATTCCTCAAATTGAACCTCCTTTGTCATTATCATACGATCAAGTCGAAAACACCGTCCGACCGTATTTGTTCTCGCCACTCGGACATTTAGCTCCGGACCATGAAATTAAATACCTGTCTTGAATTTCTGCATCGGCACTTGAGTCTGTACAAGTCAGGAATTGAGCTAGGCGGAAGCACCCATATACAGAAGTGGTTGTTGTTCAGCAAACTCGTAATTTCACAAAATATTCGTAATTAGGTACCTGGCGGCTATTTCGATTTCATGATAATGGGGAATTAATTAACACCCTTGTTATGTTCAGATTCTTATTAGCCTTGATAGACAGCCGGAGTCTGCTTTCAACAGTCGAATGAAGAATTTGGATGTATTTGAGCGTCCCTGTTGGAGGTGATTATGAGGACAATTAATTACGTCAAAAATCATAAATCCAATTTAAATGCTGATTTCTCTTGGACCACGAAGCTTATGGTAAACAGCGAACAGGTCTTTGACAAATGTCGGAAATTGACATTAAGTTACAAAGAGCCTGAATAATATTTCATTGGCTAACCAGTTTTTTATTTTTGAAACCAAACCATTTTTGAATTCGACAGAATGCAATTTTTTAAAATACAGAAAGGATAATCTAGAATATCCGTGTCACGGTTTCCCTTAGATCCCTAGAGATTGTGTCAGCTAATGATTACGAATGAACTGTTCTTCCAAAGGCACTGATTATCCCACATTGTTAACCAACAATCTGCAATCGAAAAAACAAATACAGTGGAAGATAATTTCGATGTTGGAGGAGTCTCATCCTAATTTTCAACTAACCAGAATTCCTCCATCTTCATAATAACACATCGATACAAAATCTAAATCGGGGAGCTCTGAAGAAAAAATTTTCCATGGGAAATTAGGGCTGGCGACTTGTAAATGCAGGAGGATATACGGACCTCTCTCTCTCTTTGCTTTATGTAATTTCCAGAAGATACAATTTGGGAAGCGATCAAAAAATAATGGAGACTGATGAGAGGTTTTATATTCGGGGAGAAACGAAATTATTTGATCGAATAGAGGATTACTCGTTTGAAATACCCAAAGTGTAGAGCTCTGATCACTTGACGCTCCTCACTTTTTTTCCATCATCATCAAAATGATCCAGAAAGGACAGAGGATTTTCTACGCTGATTTTACTCTTTCAAACACAAAAAGTTGATCCAATAAAAAATCAGAAAGCTATGCCACAGGGGAGTTTATTATTGGTCCTTCCTCGGCCCCATTGAGACTGTCCCTTTGTTTACATTTTAGAAACGATCCTTCATTATTCTGCAGGATTCTAATAGCTACCGGCTTTTTGAAGCTGATTTCATGGACTTTCCTAAATATGTAGAAACGCACACAAGGGAAACGCTCCGTTTTCCTTCAGTGTTCTTTTCTATTGTGAACACTTTCATAAAAGGATGAATCGCATTAAACCAAATCCCCTTTTTGAAGTATATATCGCTACTCCAACTATCCTGTTTTACTAGGACATTTTTAATCCATTTGAAGTGAAAAGTTTTTAAGGAGAAGAGCCTGAGAGACATAAAGTGAAAGTCATTCCTTTGAATTCCTAAGGGATGGGTCATTTCTAAGATGGTTGTCACTCGAGTGTGAAAGCAGACTGAGTCTTTCTGGGTTTATTTTCCAGTCGCATCAAATGAGACTGGAATCACCCCATTTTATTCCTACTTTTATGCATTTCCCACTTTCCTATGTAATACAGACAGAGGAATTCCCTTTATGATTATAACAAAAGGACCGTGGAGCAGAGAGAGATGCGTCAATCTAATCAGCCATTTATTTCAAACTTACTTTCTCCTTTACACCCTCTTTCCCATTGTCATTTCTTCCCACACTTCCAAATATGACCTTCTCAGAATGGATGAAGGAGGAACTGGGTCTTCATAAGTAAGAGGTCTGACAAATGACCAAAAGGGCAATTTGGAATTGATATGAAAATGAGATCCGAAATGAACTGGACCCTTGTCTGTCCCTGATAAAAATGGACTTTACTTTCTCAATATTAAAGCTGTTCTCGTATATATTAGAACAGAATGGGGTGATATCAAAACCTGATCTGAGCCTTTTATAACATAAACTGGACTTTTTGACTTATTTGAAAGACTGGATTCGAAATGATTTCTCTGGATTGGATTTCGGATTTGCTCTAACAAATTTCTTTATTCAGGAAATAAGAAGAACGGGCAGAGATGAGGACCGCTTCATTGTCCATCCACCATCTGCTACATACGAATCTCAATCTTCCTGTCGGACTTAAAAGACAAAAGGATTTCTTTGGCTATAATCATATGTCATTCAGTTTTGGAGAGTCCGAAGAGGGGTGTCCCCCTTCCTCTGTGAATCCCATCAGTCCGAGAAATGTAATGGAATATGGTAGTATTATGCGGAATTGCCTAATGTTGGGCGATCTCTTTATTCATCCCTCCTGTCATATTTGTAGACCAGACTTTGATTTACAGTCACATTTCTCACACTCACAAGCCTCTCACCCCAAAAATTGAACCTGTTTCTACAGATTCTAAGACCAAAGCTAGCTCAAAGAAATAGGAAAATCCTGTTTTTAGAAATAAACTAGGGACAAGATTGATGAACAATATGGTTCACAAATCCTGGGAAAATGAAAATACAGCGTCTAAAAGAAAGGGGTGTCTGACTGGTTCAAACCTTGGGGAAAAAATTTCATTTCTCCTTGGAAAGGACAACGTCTATAATGAGTTTTGAAATTCACAAATAAAGTTACTAAGTGAATAATTCCTACAACTTTTTTTTTTTGTAAACTATGGGAAGTTATAGTATATATTTTGTTATCAACTTGTTCTATAATTCTCATATGCAAAGCACCAATGGGAAATAAGTGGTTTGCAATTTTATGAGCATCAACTCGCATTAATCATTGTTCCCATCTACTCACTCGAGACACTTTTAATCGATGATGATGAGTTGTATTGTAAAAAAAGTGGAAACTTACGGCACTGCAGGTGCGCTCGGTGGAAACCGTCCTGATTGGTCAAAGGTTTGCCTGAAAAGGAAAAACCAAAAAGTACATATGTATTAGCGTGCGTATATTCACAAAAGGTGGTGGCGGTGGATTGAAATATAAAATATAAATCAGATCATTTCCCGATAGGCTGTCGTGCTCACGCCCTTATAAATCAACATCGGGGTGTTCCCTGACCTTTTCTAATACGCGGCGGTTCGTGATTGAGACTCATCACATGAGGGATGAAAAGACAAAGAGGGATGATGGCGAACATGGGGGTGGATTTTCATCACTTTTCCTTTAGCTTCTTAATGAACTTCCAATTGTATTTGAATCCCAATTAATACTTCATCACAATATCTATTTGCATCGATGCTTTTATTTTATTCCTAAGCTCTAAGCTCTTCTCGCCTGAAACATTTTAAAAACTAATCAAACGGATCTTATCAACGTGTGAATCAACAGGGCTTGTGAAATTTCAGCAATCTTGTTCTTTAATGAGCACAGCTCGAAGCAATTTGTGTATAATATTTCTAATACAGAAATGACATTATATGGTTTTGAATATAAGTCAGAAAAAGGCAGATTCTTATCCAGCTAATCGTTCGCCTCAACCCCCATTTGCTTCCCACTGGGGGTAAAACTCTCCATATTTCAAAAATAAAAAACTGGTTATGAGGATTTGTTGGAAGTGAAACAAGGCGGTTTCCCGACTTACTAGAGCGTTTGCTGCTGTAATATTTATTCCACAAAGTTTGTATTTTTTATCCGAATCCGTCTGACTTCTTTACGATCATTATTTTCTGAATATACTTATTTTCTCGTTAGAGAAAGTTTATGAACAGGAATCAAGGGGTTGAGTGTTGAGACCTCCCTTGTCGGTCAACTTGTTCTTATTCCAAATGTCACTGCTCTCAGGATCACAACTCTACATGACCTTCAATCCAAGACAGTTAATTACTGCATTAAAAAACTAACAGAGATAAGGCATCTGTGGAGGCTAATTTACTCAATGAAATTCAAGAATTATGACTTAATTGACCAAGCCAGAAAGTAAGACACTTTGTACATTCTTTCAGTTTTCTTTCACTGCGCGTAGATTCTGTGTGAGTTGTAAAATGCAATTTATTGTGCCATATCTAGCGTCGATATTTAAATATTATAGAAATTATAGTCGTAAATCAGACACTTTTCGTGCAATTTCACAAACTTCGTCAGTTTAATTACAAAGGGAAACACCATGAATGTAAATCCCATTTGCTCCTGCTCTGACTCAATCGAATGAACAGAAGAAAAAATTTAATTTGATTTTATTTCCTTGTGGAAGTTTATTCGTGTCCATAAATTAAGCCTTCTTCGTCGAGTATTACTCGAATTGAAACAAATGAAGGAGTTTCCGCGGATCGACTTAATTATCTGGTTCTTGAGGAACCAGTTCGCAGGCAGAAGTAAAATGTAAACCAATACTATAGGAAACAGCTACTTCTTGATGTCAATAAATCTTTCAAGAAGGAAAAAATGATGGCAATTAGCATCAAAAGATTTCAGTGTCCTTTGAATATAATGCAAAAATGGAGGAAAAGAAGATGGAATTTGAAATGAAAATGCTAAATAGGAAACTCAATTTGGAAATGTAAAAAATATGATGAACGACTTTGAATTAAAAATCTAAAAGTTAATAAAGTTAAAACACAGGGTTGGTGCAGAAGATAAAGAATTCAAGAAGAAAATGCGAGCGTGTATATTAACAGCCTACTTATTATTTTCTTCTAAGAGTTATTGCTGATTTAATTAAAAAGAAGGCGAATGTAATTCAGATCTGAACCTAATTCTTTTCTTTTGGAGATACTAATGATCCCTTTTGCTTTCTTTTTAATTAGACGCATTGGAACAGCAGAAGGGAGCGTCACATTGGTATAATTTTATTTCAAGAGTCAACAAAGGGCGGGGTGTTTCAAATTAGTATTCGAGTATGTGTCCCATTGTCTCATAATTAAGTCGAATAAGGAACCAATCGCTTTTTTATTTCAGTCGACGCCAGTTGGAAGTAAAAGCCACTTGAAAAGAAATTGAACCAATAAAATATACACTCAAAGTGACAATGTTAACCTCCATTCCAACACTCTCATACCTTTTATACACCCGCTTTTTTTTACAGAAAAATCTAAAGTACCACCGACAGTTGCTTTTAATTAAGAACCACTTTGTACTTTTTCAGGCGTAAGGAGGAAAACGAATTAATCGGTCTCTAATTAAAAGGCATCGACTGCATTCAAATGTTCAATTTAAGGAAAAGAGGGTGAAAGTTTTCCACTATACCCTTAAAGTTAATTTTTTGATTAAATTTCGGTGCATTAATCGGTGGGGTTGTACCATGAAATCTAAAAATCCTTCAAATTATAATAATCTAAAGGTCCCACACAGGAGATGAACTCCTCCGGGTCATAAAAGCTCAAGTATCCGCGTCACCCCGAAAAATAAACTTAAAACTAAACCCGTGAAGCCCAAGTGTGACTTTGCTCCTGCAGATGTTATTCCTTGTAAACGAATTTCCATTTGTAAAAATGCATTAGAGGGGAAGAAACATAATACATTTTTTCTCACTTCATAAACTCCTTTGCTATTAAGAAAAAGGAGAAAATAATGAAACTGAAGTAAGAAAAAAAGTTTAATTAAGAATACAACCCCTTTCTCCGCTGGGACAAAAAGGAAAGCATTTATGGAAACATTCCAACCCTGTTTGTAGAATGTAGCGTTTCCTTTTCATCCCTAAAGTCAAAAGAATTTTATTACAAAGAATGTTCCATTCTAAATACACGTGAGTAGTATTTTTTGTTTATTCCTCACGTCCTCGTCCATCATCCTTGGGACATAATTTAGGAAGCTAAATGTCAATTTAGGAGTGACACAAGGGACTTTGTGGGACAAGATAGACGGAATGAATTTCTTATTTTTATCGTTCCTATTATTTTAGAGACAGTCGGGAAAGAATGGGGCACAAAAGGGCAATCCTGTGAATCTGAATCCTCGCTTTCTCCAATTCCATCTGTTTCTCCAGTGCAAAAGAAAGGGAAACCTCGTTTTTCATAACTGTATGTTATTGCATCTTTTCAGAGACAAGAGGGTTTGAGAACCCAAGGGAGAAATGTATCACCAAAGAAGAAGCAAAACAAGGAAAAATGGAAATTCAACGACGGAGAAAGGAAAGGAGAAAGTCAAGCCCAAATCACTTTTGACGAATTCTTTAATTTTAAAACAGATGATTCCATGATTTCGTTTTATTTCCTTGTCGGACTATGTAATAATATTGGCTCTCTCCTGCCTGGATCCCTTCAAAAACCTCAAAGCCTTTTCTCCCTTGAGCTCCCATGAGACTTTACACTCGACATTAATTTTATTTCTTCTCACTAGGCTCCCAGAAAGGACTTTCACTCAATTCTGTATGAAGGCTCAAAAGAACATAAAAATTCAAAGGGTTGGTGAAAGTCGTGGTGAGGCGTTGGGACGTAAACCCACTTGTTATTCTCAATGACGAGTCAAGTACTTCAAGATCAAAAGGTTTCAAAAGCCTCTGTGAACTCTTGCGGTAGAGGAGCCAATTGGATCTGACACTCTGGAAGGCGATTGACGTGCCACGCACTTTACGTAATGTTGACAGCCATACACAAACCCAAATGGTCTTATGCGGCGTCGTAAAGGTTCAAATCTATACAAAATGTCTAACCTCAATTAAGTGCTTTACTCCTTTCCAAATTTGGAATAGTTTAAAGTGAACCAGTCCAAATAGAGCAAGGAAGTTAATGGAAAGAACTAAATCCATGCAAGTATTTTGCATTTCTCTGGCAGACAAAATGGATCGATAAGAAACGGGAGATCTTTCTTTACATTGTTGCTTTGCCTAATCTGAGATAATATTACTTCAATCTTTAAGAAATCAATCATAAATCTTCATGTGAGGTCGAGCACAAATCTCTTTATGTAACCATTATTACAATTCATCCAACCTTCTGTCGCCTTCCATATTTGAAATCGGTGGAAATTTACATTTAAAAGAACCGAAAGCTTCCTTGTACTAAAACTAATTGATGTGCCTCACGTCCATTGAATCGCCATTAGGTTTTTTACAAGTGAAATTGGAATAGAAAAAATGGAATCAAATGGCAATCCAATATTCCTTGCGTCAGCGTGTGTCAGTAGAGGGGTGATGGAAGATGACTCTTTGAGTGACCGATGACGCTTTCGGCTTAAGCCCAACATAAACTAGAATTCACTCACAAGACAATTTTGAATTCAACCGCCTTTTGTCCAGTCGTCATCCTCCTTCATAGCATCAGAGGCTTGAAACTATTCTTCCAGCATAAAACTTGACCAGCTTAACATAAAATAAACATTACGGAGATGGGATCGAATCCAAGTATATTCAGTCTGTCACTTTCACCATTCGCTTTTAGGATATAACTCCTTGGTCGATGCTTTTCTGGCGCAAATGAAACATTTGTCTCGTTCTTCTTTTATATCGGACAATTCTCGTAAATTCAGGGGATTGCTAATATCGGGGGTAGACGCGGGCATGGGTCGGTCTTTTTAGTGACCGCTCCACTTATTCCCGAAGTGGGTCCCTTGAGACTCACTTTTATGCTTTCACCTTGATCAGGACTGAAGTAATCATACATTTTACCAAACACATATAGAGGGATGATATCATATTACTAGATATTTACACACACACACACACTAAGGTCTAAGCCTCTAAAGGACTTTGGACGTTGTAACCGAATATTGCCCTTGGTCGTTGGCGATGTCCAATAAAAAGTAGCATCTTGTCTCCCGGCTGAATCATGTAACTTTGGTCCATTGGCCAGATGGCTACCTTTGAATTTACATTGGGAATTCTCTCAAAAAAGAAATTAAAAGTTTAACAGCAATTTTTGGTGATTTATTTTGTCTTTGAGTTTCTTCTTGTTTTGTGTTGGGCTGTCAACTACTTTAGAGGAAACAATGGGAGATGGAGGGGTCCTAAGATCCTAATGATATTTGAGGATAAGAGGATTCCTGGAGAACTCAATAATAAAAGCGCAGCGTGGCATAATGGATGAAATGCATACGACCAAACCCCTACGAAAATTACACCGAAAACGGGGGAAAGGACAAAAACTAGAGAATGGAGTCACATGAAATAAAGTTGTCTCCTATATTACTTACTATTATTATCATCTCCAAACCCATGGGTTTACTACCTCCATCTTCATTGTCCTCCAGCACAAAAGTCGGATGAGATCATAACTGGAATAGGAGCTGAGCAATGTTGTAGGGGGAAGTGACTGGGTCGCCTATTAGAACAATTAGGGTGGATCTGTCGGACCCTAAATTCCAATTTTGTCACGCTAATAGACTTATGACATCACTAAATCATTCCTCGAAATTACAAGGGTAACCAAGTCAATTCTACATCTCAAATTCATAATTTTGTATTCAACGAGCATTGAATATTTTTTTTATAGAAAATGTTATGATAAAGTGACGCTAACACCTTTAACGGGAACGCCTGTGAATAGCAGGAAGTAAATGAAGGCTTGATTTGGGCGGGGGTGAAAATCTTGGTCATACAGATAGAAGTTTCCCGGGAGCGACATGGATGACGAGTTAAGGAGATTTAAATAAGTTCAGTTACTAATCAAGGTCCACTCCTTTGTTTTTAAGTGGCGTGGATAGTATTTCTTCCATTCATGCCTTTTCAACAATCTAGTTTTACAATTTGACAGATCAGGTTGATCTTTATGGATTCATTGCCGCCCCCGAGGGAGGCCAATCTTCCTTTCAGGTTCCTTCTTCGCCTAATAAAACGCAAAGATCTCAATAAGAGTTCCTCCTTTCCATTTTATTGACTTTGAGACTGGAAATGAATTAATGGAATCCCATTGACTTGACATGGAGGAAGATTACATCACGGAAGACAAAGTGGATGAGAAATTGCAGGCAGTCTTAAGCGGAGAAGCGTTTTCTGATGGACAGGCAATAAATCCAACTCGAATTCTGCTCCTTCCAAGCAACCTTAATTTCAACATTAATTTCCAACCGATCTCAATTTTTGCCATCTGCGTTGAATGAAATTATGAGACATGGCTTGTCCAGAGTACTTCCCATGGACAATGAAAAAACGGACATTTTGCCTCTCACTGTGCCTAAACTCTCCGCCGTGGACGGTTGACAGGAGAATATTAAGAAAGGTGTGGCAAGGGGAAGCTTTTGAAAGTGAAAAGAAACGGCGCGACGACCTCCAAAGGTGTGGCTGAGCATGGAATTAAAAACCATTAGCTAACAAAAGGAGGCTCTTTCCCCATTGTTGACTTTCATGTTCACTAGTCAAATCGGCATAGTGTGAATGGTCGTCGTGAGTGTAAAAGCCTTAAAGCTCTGCCCTACCACAACAATGGCTATAAATTAAACTTCACAAAATGTAATAATCTGTCCAATTCCCATACCATATCGCACCAACACGGGTTATGCAAGTACCCGTCCCATTCAGATACGAGAAACAGGTTGCGCTGATTGGACATGGTGGCACCTTACTTCCCGCAGTTTGAACGTCGCAAGGCATTATGCACGTAGATGCAACATTAGTACATCGGACTTCAGAAATGGCGTTTTGTCGGCGGCAACCTGATCGGTCAAGTTGTTTGCAGAAACGCACAAGGGCAGCTCGCCTCCGATTCACCTTTCTAACAAATTCACGGCACATCCTTTACTACCGGATTCAGAAGGTTGCAACTCTGCACACGTAAACAGTTGTGGCCCAGAAGGATCCTATGCCTCCTTGAGCAGCATTTTTTCTTGAGGATCTTAGAGGAAGATGCTGCACTAACATGAACTCGAGTGCCCCAGCTACATTGTTTTTATGAAATGCAACTAATCTTGATTTTAATCAATTATTGAGGCAACCAATGAGACTATGGTGTGCTTCAGATTGCAGGCACAAGGATGGAAATCATCCTTAATTAACGTCCCCACAACTCACGAACTTTGGAACCTCGTTAATGAGCATAGCAAGCAAATGCATCTTCGTTCGTTCGACAAAAGTGCCAAAGCTGAGTAAGCGAATGCGTTCTTTGCAATTATCAGAGTCATCATTTCCTTCAATCGACGTCTTTGGTATCGCTACCGGGCCAAAGTGTCCAAACATCACGGCATCTACAAACATGAAGCTAGTGGAATTTAAGGTGTGGTCGTAGTAATTGTCTTAAAATTACTCTCAACAGCAGAGGCTGAAATTATACCTGATCCTATCAAGTAGCGTTAAAAAAACAAATTTTTGAAGCACAAAATTTGCAATAGCCCCTAGTCAATACGGAATGCGAGACACCGGTTATGCACTGCAATTTACGACGCGTCAGTTGTATACCATTTAATTTTCCAAAAAGTAATTCAATCTGCATATGTGTTACAAAGAGTTTAAAAAACGAGTCCTTCAATTGTTTTCCTCCGCCAACAGAATGACTTTTACAACAAAGTTCAATTACTTCTGACTCTGCATCTTTTCTTATCAATTTCATGTCTTCCAGCTATGAGAATTAATTAAAACTTTCCAAAGTGTAATGCAAGTTACACAGGGGAAGGAGCTTCTAAACTTAACTTCTTGTTCCACCCAATGTTTAACATGGCCTGAGTACCACCGGCCTAATGCCTTACCTCCTGGATTTAGTTGATGTAAAAATCATTCAAAAAATCATTCCACTCCCGGCAACAAAGTCTTTGAAATTACATTTTGATGAAGAAGTATTGCCGATGGAGAAACGGGATTTTAAAAGGATATTAAATGCTAATCTTTCTGATTTCGGGACTAAAGCACAAACCGCTGCACCTTTCTTTAAGCTCAAAGACGCTGCCGGTTTCTGATGATTATAATTTTCAATTTCAGCTTCACCGATTTCAAAATTCTGATCATATTAGAAAAGGTCCGGGAGCCAATGATCTAACACTGCCAACATTGCTTTCCCGTTTATCCAACTTTCCAAAATTGGGCCCTAAAGAACCAAACGCTTTTTTTTACCACGATCGAACTTTCGTAATAATGGGACTTGCCGAGGTCGTTACAACGGGTGCATTCAAAAGCGCCTTTTCAGATTGACATTTCATGTCGCCTGGATTTTGTGTGAGCGATCAATTGATACGATTATGATACTCCTGTCGGAATCGACAAGCAGATTGGACAATTCTCATTCTGACGTTGGTCCGGATAGAAAGGAATTGTTCTGTGACAAAAAAGGAATTGCCCCCTTCTGCGTTCCTTTTTGTACCCTGCTAATACACCCAATCGTAGTCATAATAATATCCAATGTGACGAAAGGGGAGTCATAGTTCCCGCCTGAATAGGGGGATCAGCAGCACTGCAATTTAAAATACAGAGGCTGGAGCGGTGACAACGACGACATTCAGGAGACCTTCATCAAATGACGAAGTGGTGAAGAATTTGGAATAACTTCATTCAATTGATCACTTAATCCTATCTTTCCGAGGCAATCTTTGGGATCTTGTTTCATGACATTATTGCATTGGTTTGATCCCAGATTACTTCACCCTTTCCCGGGAGCGTTCAAACTTTCGATGGGCCCAAAGGGTTACATATCGAAAGATTCGACTTTGAAGTAGTGGCTTGGGAAGGAATCCCAGATTAGCATATTGGATGCAACCCTTTGAAACTTATGCTTGGAATAAATGGCGTAATACGCAGGAGGATATTGCACAAAGTTCAGCTATTCGTTGTTAAAATGTCCACTGTCATAGAAAATGAATGTGAAACATGCAAACTCATTCCATTGTTTTGATCAATGACATGTTGTGTGTCAAATGTCAACTCCAGAAGCTTATGCAGTTGAACACATTATCAAAATAACATTCCATTGTTCACCATCTTGAACAGAAGTGCTTTGAATGCTACCGCTGAAAAGCTGTGGACACGAAGTCAGACCATTGACTGGAGAGACAGTTGTAATAATGTCAAAAATAACTTGAGATGTTAATTTTGTTAGTCGTTTCCTCAGCAGGGTCATTTTCAACGGAAACCAAAATAATCATAAAGATTTTAGTGTGTTTTTCACCTTTAAAAAACAAATCATAAGCCAAGTAAAAGTCACATAAGAATTAATTTTAATGTCTTGGACAAGGGCATAAATTCTGAATAACTCTGCCAGTACCCGGAGTTTGCCTCGTTCCATGGATTTATGAAGTGCTCGATCCTACTTCCTTTAAAACAAGAATGGGTTTTATTGGAAGGGATCCAATTTACAGTAGGATTTCAGGAGAGGGAGTAATTAATTGTTCGTGGGAAACTGGCAAAATTGTCTTGTCAAAAGCTCCGTGTCTTCTCAATAATTCACAATAAAAGGAAGGATGAACATGTTAGGCGCAGTTTGTGACAATGGAATTATAATCCCTCAGTTTCTTGTCCGGTCACTTCGGGTTCCCCGATTACTTTTTCTTCTGATCTCAACCGCTTGAAGACAACCGGACACTTCATGATACTTTTCAGGGGAAACATAAAATATGTCCACCCTTTGGACAGGACAAATTATGTCCCACTGTGAACCCTGGTGTGATGACTTATCAAATGAGGAGTTATTCCTACCTGGACACTAACATTTTCAAAGGTCATTGACATTCAACATGTCAAGAGTGATGATTGGTCACATTTTGGATGCCGTTTTTATAAGTATTGAGTCTTTGTGACCTTAGGAAGGACATGGCAAGGTCATCATAGGATGTTAAATGCCGTAACTGGAAAACGTGCTACATGTTCCAAGTATTGTGAGCTTGACTTGCATTTATAATTTTTGTTATTGACGAAAGTACTGGGGATGCGTTGAGTGCAACGGGAGAATGAAGCACGTCCATCCGTCCAGGTACGTGTTTGGGTCCTACGTGACCTTTCTTCAGGTAAGTAGTACGCGACCGTCTTAACGCCTCCAACGCATACCAGTTTATTAAAAAAGGAAAACCCGGAACGGGATTCCAGGTCTCGCGCATCCTTCAGTGGCTACGTGACAACATTCATAATGTGAAAGTTACTCAAATTAAGAGTGCACTTTTCTCCTTTGTTCCCGATTTGAAATGGGTTTGATAATGAAATCTTTCTTCTTTGCACAATAAACTTCGCTTTTTTACTTATATACGGCTGTTCTAAAAGAAAACTGTTCTGGTAAGTTTGAGGGTTCGGATCACGTAAAAGCCACGAGCCAGTACATGGACAGCATTTTAAAAAACGACTCCTCATACTCAACTTAACACCGAATCCCATTTTTTCGATTCAATGACCACGTCCGACCCATTCAATTCAATTCAATCTCTTTCCATTGGGAAAAAGGCTTGTCATTCTCCCATTTCAGAGCGTCCTTTCTCCCTTGACTTTCTCTGGTCTCCGACAGTCGTTTCATCTGGGATGAGAAATGAATGGAAGGCCTTCGAATATATAGTGATTCGAGTAGACCCTCATTATGCTTTTGAAAACAAAATGGCCTAATGGTGTTAATCATATTTCCAATTAATTTTTTAAACAGAAGTGCAAACGGTGGTTGTGCATGTCCAACAACCATTTGCCCAATTTAACTAAAATGGATATTGGATTTATGGAAGTTGTAATGGAATGAGAAACCATACGGGTTGTAAATTATGAGAACGAGTCATGGAATGACGACGACCTGTACACCGTGGACGGAGTGAAAATCTTCATTTTTCAGAAGGTCAAAGTACAAAAATCTCAAGTTGATGCAAAAAAGTTAAAAAATTTCAAGCAACGAGTAGTAGCAATCTTTGGCTTTGGGAGTCATAATGGTGGATATGACGGAACCTGGCCATAGTCATATCATCGACTCCCGGTTTCTTCAAAGTCTTGTACAAAAAAGCTGGACGACATGCATGAAAAGTTTAAGAAGAAGACGAGTTCTTGTATCGCTCAAGTGGAATCCCACCAGTTTCCGATAAAAAACAAAGTAGTTTTTCAGTGTTTTATGCTCCTAAGCTTCAAGAAGCATCTGTCTGCACTGTAACATCAGTAGATCCAGTAGACTCCTTTGCTAACTTAAACAATGATTTAAAAAAAACTACTGGTGGAACAAGCTAGCCCAAAACAAAATTATTTTCTGTAGGACAAGTGCCTTATGTGAAATCCAAAAGCGAGTAAAGTGCCCTGACAGCTCGTTTAATTCATCCTTTGATGGAGTCGTGGTTCTGCCCACAATGTTGCATTGACATCAAGTTTACCTCGTCTCCGCCCATTCCTTCTGATTATCAAAATTTTTGGCATAAAATATTTTTGCAATGACCTCATACACCAATGCTCGCTCCTCGATAATTGCCTATTAGCCTTAATTTCCTGCAGGATCTGAGGCCGCCATTATTTAATTTTCATTAGGATTAGGAGCATGAAACCGGAAGCGTAAAAGCAGTGATCAGAGGAGTCACATTTGCTTTCATTGAGGAATTTTTTGAACTAGATTTTTTAAAATGGATTCTCAAGAATGCAATCTTATCTTTTGACGGTTGACAATGGACGGTAAATCAGTGAAAGTGGAGGATTACAATGTCTCATCCCCTATACGAATTGGAACAAAAAATTGTCGCCTTGTTTTTCATTTGGAGACCCAGTTTAGAAAAGTCAATTCTATGCCGTAGTACCTTAAGAAAAATTCGAAGCCTTGAATAGCGTAAAAAGAGAAAATTCGATGGACCTTTGCACAACCCCAGAAGTGCTTTTTGAAAGAATGAAAACAAATTGTGTGTGTCCGTCATTCGGAATACTTCAAGGGATGAGGCTGGAAGTCAAACAAAAGCCGCAGCGACCCTTCAAAAGTATTCCTTATCATCCGCCGTTATTAAAACAATACTTATAAAACTTCCAACAGTGCGTTAAAATCCAAGTCCCTTTTTGTGTATTGAAGTGAAGGAAACTCGGCTTCCAACAGTGAAGGACCCTTTACACGTCCTTTCTTTTTTTAAAAATTACAAACATTATGTTTTCCATTTAATCGGTTAATAGACTTTAGGAATTTGAGATATGGTATATACACAACCTCCATTTCACGGGGAGCAAGAAAACCGATTTAGGGAAGAAATCCGAAGTGAATGCGTGGAGGGTAGAACATTATTCCTGTAATTATTCCCTTCTGTAAGACTTAAATGCTCACTTAAACCTTGGAATTGGTCTCATAACTAGATTCAAACGGTAGAAAGTTAATCACACATGATCTCCTTAACGAGAGTTTAACAAGGATGAATGGCATGCAGGAAGAAAATGGCACCCAAGTGACCAAAAAACAGACCGAAATTGCGGACGCCGCAATGAAATCCCTCCGAATTTGTCTTTGGAAGCTTATAACATTTTTCAAGAGGATTGCAGGGGTTCCAACGACCATAAATACCCAGAATCATTTCTCATTATGTAAAATTTGTCTTTTACAATAATTTTTCCATTTGAAAAAATGAAATATCTTTTAAAATGGTAAGCACAAGTTGAATAATTTTAGGTTTTCAACATGGAAAATGAACAGGGAGTGAGTTGCGCGGGCATGTGTGCGTTTGTTCATTTTACGATTATTTAACTTCCACAAAATGTCTGGGTTAAACAAGGTATGGAAGAAGTGCAGCATTTTACGGTATGGTCAAAGTGGTGGTAAAAATTATTAATGACAAATTGTAAGTCCTTGGTTATTAAGTAGTGGGTACTCAGCTTTGGAATGAATGTTTAGCCAACGTCAATTGCATACTCGAAATACTTAGAAAGAATGAATAGCCAATTATTCTTAGCATTATTACCCTCTACTCTACCGACCTCTTGACAGGAGTTGAAGATTTTTAAAAAATAAAACGAAAATACTCATTTTAAAATTTATAGCCTGGTTTGACCAGTTCCTCAACATAGACTTTTGATTCGTCTCTTTATTGTTATTGTTTCCTTTATCACTGGAAATAATCTGAAAGGTGATTTGATCGACACTTAAGCCACAATGTTTATTGAATGAGACAATTTTATGCATATTCTTCATTATACTTTTTGCTTATAGACGAAGGTAACACGGATACTAGTAGAAACCTTAAAGGACTCCGACATGTAAGGTCAAAATTTGCAACAATATTAACAACTTGTTTGCGCATCAACAAGCTCTCTGAAGACACTTTGGCTATCCAATGCGAAAGCTAATTAGCAAAAATAAATGTCAACTTACATTCTGACGAGCATTTTCACCGGTTTTCAGTTGCTGAGTTTAACCGGTTTTGAGAGGTGTATTGTTTTTCTCACATATTTTGACTCCATCTCGGAATGTCAATGAAAAGTTAAATCAGAACTTTGTTTCAAACACAAGTTTACAGATTGACAAGTTATTAAGGATGATTGGGAATTGTATTGATTTTTACAGTTTATTGTTTCAACTGTCACAAGGATTTTAAGGACCCTTGGCGCACACACGTCTTAAACTTGTTAAGTTCAGTAAGGGGTTAAGGGTCTTGTGAACCTTAGGATTTTCAGACAGACGAACCTCACCCCTTCAACGACTTTCTCGTATGTGACGCTCATCTTCCTTTCCTTAATGCTCATCTCCAAAATGCATCAATTGGAGACGAAGGTAGCACGGCAGTCATCCCAACAAGCTTAAATGGAATGGAGAAAAAACACATCTGAAGAAGAAGAAGATTTCACCCTCTCTCACCCCTTGAATGGATCTACCCCCTTGCAACAAACAATATTCCAGTATTTCCCTACAACATTCACCCACTGTTGAACGCTGCTGGAGTTAAATTGCAAAATAAAAAATTCGCAATAGATTAAACACAACGTCAAACCCCATCGTGATTTGTTGTTTAGCAAACATTGTGTCTTCTTGTGGATCCGTTTCTCACCCCTCGTGTCAAATAATTGAGTCTCAGCAGGACAATTGTCTCGGGTAGCTTTCAAAGGGAGGAAATCTCAGTCTGAGATAAGCCTAGTAGGAGATGCACAATCATCCTGACCCTGCCCTTTATGACATTTGTTTATAATGAAGTTAAATGATCTTTGAGATTTGGAGAACCAATTTAATTGATCTCATGAAATCGATAGAGTGAATAAAACAAGGGACTTAACGAGAGACTTGAAATAACGAGTTGGTTTCATTCCTATCTGTGGTCACTCCGGGGTGTCATCTTACGCCAAAAGCTTATAAAAACGAATGGATATCAATATGTGACAGCTGTCAGCAAACTGGTCCAGTTGGTTTCTCACCTGGTCACTAATAAAGAGCTACTGGTCAAAATCTCTTCATCTCGTTGTAAGAACTTATTCTAGCGTCCATGTTTCGCCAAATAACGACAGTTTAAAGTGGCGAGACGCAATTAAAATTCTCGAGAAAAAGGATTATGTGCTCACAAATCCTGTGGGTTTGTGTTCAAGTTGAAAACGTCAACGATCCATTGTTCAATTAAATTAAATCATTAGATCTTAGACACTAATTCTTAGATAGTAATTGATGACGCCAACAGAATCTTGGAGTCTGTCTCTCATAAAGAAAAGACTTTTTAATTGTGAAGAATCCTTTCCAGATTTCATCTACAAATCAATGCTAATTTTTTCCGTTTAGCAGGAAGTGTAGATGGCTAGATGGATGGATAGATAATTAGTTAATTTAGAGGTTATTACAATTATTTGTCTTGCATGTTTTTATACCGTGAAACTTCTCTCGTGTATACTAGCACTTGCGGTTGGAAGTTTCATTTTACATGAAGTCTTTGTTTTTAGTTTCCAGCATATTCCAGTAGGAAGAAGATGAACAAAAATAATAACAACTTGGGCAACAATAGAAAAAACCGGCCAGATGCAGATGCTAAACACACAAGGTTCAAAGACCTTGAAGGAATTCAAAAAAATCAATCGACCTGCGATTTTGCCATAAAGCTTTAAAATGTCATTTTCCCTTTTTGAAATTGTCCCATTTTAATTGTAATTTCATTTTATTGACTTCTTACCTTTCACCCCAACCGAACGCCTCATTTCGATACCTGTAAAGAAATAAAGGCGAAGAAGGGTTAGCAGTAGTCTTCAACTTTCCTTTTGTCCCGAAAGACCCAAATCAGAAATCACCTTTGTATTTTGGATGAGTTATTGCACCCATTTATTCTCTTCAGTTTTCAAAACATTTCGTGAGTGAATAAACATTATGAAGAATTCGCAACTATTATCAGTGAATGTTATGGAGCTTATTTTCATATAAACAATCCTCCTCCTTCGGTGGGATTGAGTCAAATATGAATGGACCTACCTATTCAACAGGGCACGGATTCATTTCTACAAGCACTCAGTCGGAAATTTCCTACCGGCAAGAGTTAAGGGGCTACGGACTCACGCTGAGTAATTGCAGGTTACACAAAAGTTTCAAACATTGAGATCCAATATTACTTTTGTATTATGAATATGTTAATAGACTCTCGAGAATTAAAATTATTAAAAAGGTGAACTTATTCAGTGTGTGTGAGTAAAAAGGTATGCGGGGATTCCCAAAAGGATGACGAAGGATCAGGATTTGTGTGAATAATGTTAGCAATCCATTTACTCATTTCAGACAGCCAAATTCTTATTTGTTCATCCTCTTGTCAAACTAAAATGCAAATGAGAGTTATGATGAGATCCTATTGGTATTGGCTCAAAACAAAAACAAAACCTTCAATCTGTCAGGAAGACTCGTTTGTGTGATATACTCACTCCGAGTCTGGAATTACACGTTACACGGCCATAAAGTCGATGTGGGCTTCTGCTTGCTAATAATGTGTTTCTTTTGGGCGATTGTCTTTTGACACGGCTCCCGACTTGGGAGCTACCGCAGGTAAAGCGTAAAATTAGATTTCTAAAACAACGTATGTCTGTTGAAATCTGGAGTCCCGATATGGCAGCAAATTACTTGAAAATTACAATGATTGAGGTAATAAAGGAAGCCATAACTCATGTGATAGACTGAGAAATTACACCTTCAGGAGCATGTAATTGTCTCCAGAGTGATGATGATGACGAAGGAAGCACTTGTCTCCGATGATCATGTAACCACACAAATTCTAAACTGTCCTTTCACATTCTAAAGTTTATAAGGTACTCCAATAAAACTGGGGATATTCCAGCCCACAATTTTTTATTCTTTCGTTTTGGGATTCCAACGCATCATTTATGAAAAAGGGCTAGCAGTGTCCCTTTCAACACATTTTGTTTAA
>VNWY01000795.1:0-28660 GCA_009869845.1 Pseudachorutes palmiensis | reverse complement strand
AGATTTTTGTCTGCTTGACGGAGGGTCAGCCGTTTGCGTTGCTTCCATCGCTTCAGATTTTTGTCTGCTTGACGAAGGGTCAGCCGTTTGCGTTGCTTCCATCGCTACACTTCTAGAGGACATTACTTCCATCGCTGCAGACGAAGTGTCAGCCGGTTTTGTCATCGCTGCAAGCGAAGTGTCAGCCAGTTCTACCATCGCTGCAGACGAAGGGTCAGCCATTTCTTTCATCGCTGCAGACGAAGTGTCACCCATTTCTTCCATCGCTGCAGACGAATTTTCAGCCATTTCTTTCATCGCTAAAGATTTGTGACTGGTTGACGCAGTGTCAACAGTTCCTTCCAGCGATGAAGTTTTCTGTCTGCTAGAGGATGGGTCAGCCGGTTTTTCCATCGCTGGGTATTCCGTTGTCTTTGATGGGATTCGTGCCTGTTGTTGTTGTCCCGATGCTTGTTCTTGGATGTCCATGGCCTTTGTGGACACTTGATTCCAGGGTTTGATGAATGTTGGTGTTTTCTTTGACGCCAATTCTACCCAGTGCCTCATGGCTGCTGCCATGCACTCCCTCGCACTCGTCCTGCCTGCCATGGCCACTGCCGCCCCCTCCATTCTAGCGCTTGCGTTGACCCCTCACAATCAATTGATTTCGACGCCAATCACCGATTAATTCTATCACGAATGAATGGGCCAAAACACAACCAATTTTATTTCTATTTTGTTCCTCTCCCGCTTCAACTCAAAGTCTCATTCTTTCCCTCATCTACCCTTTCTCTAGTCACTTATTTTGCATTCTCATTTTCTGAAGCGTAATCTACATTGGAATTGGAATTGAAGAGCTTCAAAGGTCAGGATTCAGGGTCAATGCCCCCATATGACTTGGACTACCACCTGGCGGCGGTGCGGTGGCGACATTAGGCTATTCATCCTAAACTCACGTTGCTTCTCTAGTCTAGAGTTTCTTGGATTCTTTCGTCTCTCTAAGACTGTCGCCGTGTCCCACCGTGTCCCTTTGTTTATATTTTTGCACAAGCTAGAAGAATGAAAGCAACTAGTCCCAGTAAGCCTTACATCGTCATTGCGATGTTCGTTTTGACAGTCTTAGTGGTCTACTACGTCGACCACCACGCTCCGAGGGGAACCAACTCCGGTGGTGAAAACGTCGGCCCACGACCGCCATCGCTGTTGAATAAAGTGCCACCTCTATCTAATTCCTGTCCAAATCCCACTCGCAAGTTCATTGTAGTGACAACAATCAATTACCCAACGGAATCAGTGAAGAAACTAGCGTCCCTTTCAGACTGGTGTGTCATTGTTGTGGGGGATGTGAAGACCCCAAAAGACTGGGCGTGGCCAAACTGTCACTACTTGAGCCTAGAAGACCAATCAAACCTTGGATACAACATACTCCGACACATTCCACTGAATCACTACGGGCGAAAGAATATTGGGTACTTGTACGCAATTCAACAAGGAGCAGAGGTCATCTACGAAACGGACGATGACAATCTCCTGACGGGCAGCGACATTCCAATCATTAAGCAGGGTAGAGTTGACATTGTCCTTCAAAACTCGGACTCCCAACAGTCGAAGACACACGTATGTGACCATGTCGTGAATATTTACGCATACTTTGGACAGCCTACAGTATGGCCAAGAGGACTCCCGTTGGAATGCTTGGCTTTTAAAATCAGTCAACCATTTATTGGTATTCCGACCAAGGTTGCAAATACTCAAGTTAAACCCTTTGTCAAGAGGGAAGAGCTACGTGTTGGCGTTGACCAGGGCCTGGCCAATGGTGATCCAGATGTCGATGCCATTTTCAGGCTCACCAGAATCACCGCTGGACACAAACTAGACATCAGCTTCGATCCCAATGCGTCACCCGTGGGAATTGGCACTGGAGACTTCAGCCCGTACAACTGCCAGAACACAGTTTATTATGTGTAAGAATAAAAGCGTATAAGTCGACGCCATTTTTAATGTGAAATTGATATTTTGACAGAGATGCCTTTTGGGGATTGCTGTTACCTACATCCACTTCTTCTCGCGTGACGGATATTTGGCGTGGGTACATTACGCAGAGGTTGCTCTGGGACGTCGGACTTAGTTTAGCATTCAGAACAGCCACTGTGGTACAGAACCGGAACCCACACAGCTATTTGAAAGGTATAGCACAGCTCATGGTAAACTTGGCCTTCAGCCAAGCGTGTCAGATTCTTCAGTTCCTTTGCCTTTTGGTAGATCTGGTCGAGGAAAGAGCTTTGTACGAAAATGCTGGTCAATTGGTCAATTTCTTAGCACACTGGAAGCCAACAGACGAAAATGCTGATCTCTACAGCCGAATGATTTCGCTGCAAACAGAATTATTTGAAGCAGACTTCATGGGCAAGGAAGATGTCGGACTTGCTCGTGCATGGATCAAAGATCTAATTGCAATTGGTTACCAGAAACCAGCCATTATTCACCATCCAGTAGTGGCCACTCGTGTACCAAGCACAGCGAGAAATGACGGTTGATGCTCCAAAGATCAATTTCATTTGGCAGAATTTAGAATTTATTCCAGTGTCGAGTGTCATAGTGTCTCGAACATCAACAAAAGTTTCGTCCCCGGATACAGCTTTTATTAGAACCTATCCATTATGGCCGCCATTACTTCATTCGTTGAAAATGCATTTATTAAAGTGTGAAAGTGGATTTATGGATCCTTGTTTTCCCTTGTTTGTATGACCCANTCCCCGGATACAGCTTTTATTAGAACCTATCCATTATGGCCGCCATTACTTCATTCGTTGAAAATGCATTTATTAAAGTGTGAAAGTGGATTTATGGATCCTTGTTTTCCCTTGTTTGTATGACCCAGTTTGACAGTACTTACTGCGTCAACGGAGCATTAATTTTATTGGCCTCTTTGGTGACACGAATTAAAACCTGTCTAACTTGCAAGTCACAAAGTGGACACTTTACGCTGCCATAATTTAAGACCTAAAGACATAATTTCAATGCTGCTTCAGTTGTGAATTGCAGTTGCATTTGCTCTCAGCAAAATGAAGTCAAGCCAAATTGTATTTTTGGCTTCTCTTGCCGTACTGTTTTACTTTTGCCGAATTGCAAAATGTCAGTCATCGGAAGAAGAAGAAGATCCTTCAGACGAAGACACTTCTGCCATGCAAGCGGTGGTCAAAGGGAACTCCAAGTTTGCCAAAAAGCTATACCACGTAAAATCCCAACAATTTGTTACCCGATTTTGGACTAAATAAGCTAACCCATGCTAATTTCCCATTTCAGCTCGTGAAAGGACTAGAAGAAGGGAAAAACTTTGTATTCTCACCGTATTCGTTGAGCGTTCTTCTCGGAATGTTCCAAAGCGGGGCTCACGAGAACCGTCAAGTGGAACTTCAAGACGCGCTTCAAATGAAAGGCCTAGACGAGGCAACGATGACAGAAGGATTTGCGGATTTGCTCCAAAATTCTCCAGTATGGCTGCCGTACAGCGTTCAAGAAATGATTCCTTCCTGATTGGTTGTTTATCAGGCTTGTTTGGCACTTTAGGAATCCGAATACATCGAGTACAAATCGCTGGAGCGAATTTACGTTCCAGAGAGTCACAAGATCCGCCAGATATACAAGGATTCTCTTCAAGAGAACTTCCAAGCTCCCACTGGAGTCAGGAGCATGGACTTTGGAAAAAGCGTGACCGCTGCGGGGAAAATCAACGGCTGGGTCAGCACGCGAACCAAAGGGAAACTAGGCTCGATCATTTCACCAGGTTATATAAATTGCATATGACACTTTGATTAGTTTTAACCAGTTGCTACTGCGAACAGATTCCATTACAAAGGACACCAAGCTTGTTCTCATCAGCGCCGTTTACTTTCGTGGCACTTGGGAAAATACATTCAAGATCCACCAACCTGAGAATGGCACGGTGGACTTTTTCTATCTAAATGAGACCCACGCCGCTGCTAATGTGACGATGATGCATCAACTTGGGAACTTTAAGTATGCCAATTTGCCTGAAATGAGGGCAGAGGCTGTGGCCATCCCATTTGCAGTAAACCTCCACACTTGCTCAATATCCATGTCGTCCATTTTCTAACTTCCTGACTCCATTTTGGACTAGGGCGAAAGACTCGAAATGATCATCATTCTGCCCAAGAATAAGGAAGGGTTGGACTTCCCAGTGGAAGAAAAACTGAACAAAAACAGCGTCAACGACACTTTTGGGTCAATCGTAGGGCAATTGAAGCCTGAAAAGGTCAACCTGTTCCTACCCAAGTTCGATATCGAATCCTTTTGGACTTTTACGCATTCAGATCCAAATCCAATGATGGGGAAGGTACCATCAACTCATCAATTTTCATAATTTTCAAAGTTTAATTCATTAATTTTTTAAAAAGCTTGGATTGACTGTCCAAACTTCACAACTAGGATTGCTGGACTACAACGGGATCACTCCATATCCAGGTCTTTACTTGGACAAAATTATCCATAAAACGATTTTCTCCTTGACGGAAAAAGGAGCTCAACCACCTCAAGTTCCTCAAAGAGGAGGTAATTGAAATAATTTAAAATGTTAATTTTAGCTAATTGATTGATTAATTTCAGGGAGGCAGAGGAAAAAGGCCATTGACCTAAAGGCAGATCATCCCTTCATCTTTTTCATTTACGACACGGAGACCAAATCAATCTTACTCATGGGCAGGAAGATATTTTAAGCATTCCCTTTTTTTAATAAAAAAAAACGTTTCATAAAATCTATGGTTTTTAAAAAATCTTAAAAATGGCCAAAATTTTTTTCTTTGAATTTTGATGCCCAACAATGAAATGGAGCAAGGCGGCCACTTGAGGATCTGGAAAGCAACCAACACGAAAAAAAATTTATTTTCTTCTGACTGAGTTTTGTGTCTTCAAGACTTGATTAATTTTAATTCACTTTAAAGTTGAGGTCAAAGGTCAGCTGGGCATCGACCCAAGGAGACGTCAATGGACAAGCCGATCGTGATTCTAGACAACGGAGCTGGAAGTCTGAAGTATGGATTTGCAAGCGAAAAGCCTGAATGCCGGTAACAAAGCAAATATTCACGAAAAAAGAATCATTATCAATCAATCATCATCGTTAGTAACTGAGTTTTACAATGGTCTTTGATTTACAAGGGTAATGCCGAATTGCGTGATGAAGTCCCGTAGCGAGCGAAGACGACCGTTCATCGGTAAGCAAATTGAAGAGTGTAGGGACACTTCGGGACTCTTCTACATCCTCCCATTCCAAAAGGTAAGATAAAAGATTTGAACTCTTCAAGAGGTCAAAGTTCCAAGTTCTGGCCATCTCTAGTCCTAATTCATGCTCAACTTCCTTTAGGGCTATATGTGCGCTCCGGACACGCAGAAGGTTGTCTGGGATTACCTCTTCGGACCGGAGTGCTTGCGTGTGAATCCGCCTGAATCCAATATCCTCATTACAGAACCACTGCTAAACTTTGTCTCAGCTCAGGAAATCACATGTGAACTCTTGTTTGAAGAGTATGAGTTTGCCGGTGTTTGCAGAACCACGGGCAAGTGACCTGTGACATTTCATCTTCGTGTCGACAGGGTCAATAATGATTGATAACTCATAGTTTGTTTTTGACTGGCCCATAGCCCCACACATGGCAGACTACAAGTACTCCTTGGACACAAAGGAGGAAGTGCTTGCGACACTGATAGTGGACAGTGGCTATAGCTTCACTCATATAATTCCATTCATCAGCGGGGTCAAGATCCCTCATGGTATCCGCAGGATTGAAATCGGAGGGAAGGTTTTGACAAACCACCTGAAGGAAGTAATTTCGTATAGGTGAGTAATACGGGTCCTTTACAGACTAGTTTAGCGTTGCAGTATTCCAAAGCTCAATCTGTTTACAGACAATTGCACGTGTTGGAAGAGACTCATTTGATCAACCATTTGAAAGAAGAATTGTGTTACGTCTCCACTGATTTCAAAACGGACATGGAAATGGCACGGAAGCCCTTACTTGAAAACAGCATTTTGAGAGAATACGTCCTTCCAGACTACAGTACTGTTCCGAAGGGGTATGTTCGACCAACATGGGAAAATGGAATCAAACTTACAAACAATGAACAGGTGAAGACAGATACGAGAAAACCAGAATTCCCTCAGTTATATTTCATTTTCGTTTACTTTTTGTAGATTCTCAGAATGAACCTTGAGCGATTCACAATTCCTGAATTATTGTTTCATCCATCGGACGTTGGGATTGATCAAATGGGAATATCTGAAGCTATCCACAAGATAGTTGACTCATTTCCCACAGAGTTACACCAACATTTCTACAAGAACGTTGTCCTCATTGGAGGGAATGCCAAGTTTCCCGGGTATTTGGACAGGATCAAAGCTGACATTCGTGCAACAGCCCACAAACTCTGTGACGTTTCAGTATTCTCCGGAGAAGAGTAAGGGCAAACTCATCTTTGGAAAGAGCGTTACAATTTTAATTCTTTTTTACAGCCCTTTGACCTATGCTTGGCACGGTGGAAACATGTTTGTGAAAGATCCAGCGTTCAAAAACTTTCTGGTGACGAAGACTGAGTATTACGAGTATGGGATTTCCAGATTCAAAACTAAAGCTGACATCGCCTGATCTGTAAGACCCATGTATTCTAGTTTTAGTTGTATTTCAATTCTCTCGACCAACTCCCCTTGTCCTGTTCTGAATCGAAGAATCCAATTTTTAGTACAGTTTTTTAATTTCATGAACATAACTTTTAATATTCAATGTACTGAAAACGTACACTAATCAAAATAAAGTTAATTAAATTAAGTTTTTTCCTATTATGACACATTATTATTGCTCTGCTACACTTCTGTTGTATAGTTCTAAATTTTTGGTAAATGAACTGACTCGTCTCTTTTCACCGAGCAAAGAACTGAGCTTAATTAAAAACCAATAACATAACGTTTTTCACTATATTCCACATTATTAATTGAACTAATTACCAACTGCGAAAGTTGGTAATTTTTTATGAAAGCGTCAAGTATTATATTCAGTTGAACACATGGGATTTTTACGTTACTTTTAGTCTCGATACGTAGGTTAATTCGTCCCTAAATGACAGGATCCCTTACAACTATTTACACGTATTTCACTAACTGAGCATGAATGTTTCCAGTTCATTGAGAAACACGATTACAATTTCTATCATCCTTTTTCCTAAAAACCCAAAAACTTGATCCGAATAACATGTAGCGCTGAAACGATTAGAACAGAAGCTAATTCAAACAAATAGGAGACGAAATTAGGAAATCGTGTGTGGGAATGAATCACAATTTAAGTATATAACTACATAACAAAAATAAGCGGTTAAGGAACGAACGATTTTAAACTAAAAATGACTATTTTGGAAAACCTCAGTCCTAAAAATGCACAAAAGCTTCACTAGAGAAGTATAAGTCTGATAATACAAAACAAGCGTAAGTTGTGTTTGGATTAGTTACACACTGAACGGACTCTCAGTTTGACCTTTTCACAAACAGGAACTTTAAACTATAACTAAATTAAGCGGAACTGAACATGCTTTTTTCTCTAAAATGCATTCCTACATTATCCCTGAGCTTGTGGTAAGACAAGTTTTTAAAAAACTTGAGAGTTAAGGTTGGTCCTTGGTAATCATATTGCTCTATAGATGAAAACTAAAGTCTTGAGTCTTTTTTACGTATTGACGTAGACATTGTTTTTCTTCCACATGTCCTTTTGGCTGACGAGTCTCATATGAGCATCCAATAGGCTCTGCTTCCGGTACATCCTTGAGCAATGACTGCAAGCAAAGTAGGATTTGTTTTTGCTCTCGCTCGAGGATTTATTCATGGAATGATTCAGCTCGAAATGGGACTTGAGCTGGTCCACAGTCTCACACTGGTAGCCACATTCAGTGCAGCAGAGGTAACGCCCTTGAGCTGTTTGAACAAAGTGAGATTTTTGAATATGAGTTTCCAGTGTTTTCCCATTCTTTGCCTTTTGGTCACACAGGAAACACATGAGACGCGTGGGTTCTGGAAGATAAAGAGAAACCACAAATCAGAAAAATACCGCAAACCACTAAAAACGTGTTCCGCGTTCCATTCACGTGCATTCACGTGCAAAGTCCTCGGAATGTTGCGTCATGTTTTGTTTATGGCGTCGTGTAAATTAAAGTAGTATGGTACTTACTGAGCATTCTGTCAACACTTGGAACATGTTTCGATGTGTATTTCGTAGTACGCCCCCTCCTTGCTGGGTCCTTCTGACCTTCCATTGATCCTTGGTCTACGTACATCATCATTTCATGGTCTCCTGGAGCAGCCATGCTTAGCTGGCATTGGAAGGGTGAACCACCTTTGGTATCGGTGTCTGTATCACTACTTCTGGCCCCGGGACTGGGGCTGGTCGGCGGCAGAATTATAGGCGGTGGACTCGTCTTCATCCCCGTTCCCGTGTCAGCCTCAACAATTACGAGATCTCCATCAACTTCATTCACTGCCTTGTACTTCCTCAGTAGAAACTGGACATGGGAAGAGAAGTGTGTGGGAACCTCGTCATCCTCCGAACGGCGGCGATTATGTATTCTGAGATCTAAAGCTTCGTCCATTTTGTTGTCGTCAGGCCAAGTTTCCCTAGAATACATGGGAGGATCAGCCATTAGTTTAAATTACTCAAAAGTGAATTTTATCGTATAAATTAATTTGTCCTTTATAGCAAGTTAGCTCCTTCATGAACCTTGCTGAGTGTGAAAAAGTCGTAGGTTATAATGATAGATAAGATTACAGAATGTCTACACGTAGTGCCTGGCAATATCCACGTCCGCCCTTTGCAAACGGGGACGGATCCTGAATGGTTTTAACACTAGTTAAGCTAATATAAACAGATTACGTCAGTGCCCTTTTATCAATTATTTTTAGGTTGGAATTCCTAGATAAAAGGGACACCATTTACAATTGCGTGACGCAATTTACTTTCCATACTCTGCGACTTATCAAGCAATGCATGCAATTCCATTAATTCCAAAATTTAAAGAGCAACCAGACGATCAAGTGCAGCTTTCTCAGGAATTAACCTATTAGATGTAACGTCCTTAATCACCCGATGACTTTCCTCAGAATGGCAGAATCCAGTGGAATCCATCATCCGCCTAAATATTACAAATTCACCCCTAATAACTGAGACTCAGAATAAGCTAATCCCCTACTCGCTTACAAATTCGGAATGCTTGCAATCCCAGCACTTTTCTATGAAATCAACTAATCAAAATACACCCACAGAAATTAATCACATCCTTCGATCCTTCTACAGCTTTTCACGGCACTTACTAACTTCAGCTTCGTCATATATGTCCTCCCGTCCACCGAATCCCTTTCAGCGCCTAATTGAGCAGTTGTCTGGTTCCTTTGATCCGTTTATTGTCTTATTTCAGTGTAGCTGTGTAGGCAGTTTGTCCTTGAGGTCGATTCGTGAGTATTATTATTTTGAGCGTGCTGCTTACGCAGTACGTGACCCGAATTTTGCACCCTAACTAAACTCCAGTCTTGAATCAATTGCTTACCACCACCAGTCCATTATTTCAATCTCACAGGAACACCCAATTACCAATTAAAATCATGCAAATTAATCAAGAAATTAAATCAGTGAAATTAAAACCCCCAATTTCGACCCTTCCAGCACAAAAACTGAGCTCAGAATGAATTTGAAAAGGAATCGGATTCCCGCTGTTCCCGCCCGATTCAAAGTCTCAATTTTGAAATTATTTTTTCTGCCAATTAAGGTTAGCACAATAGACGCCTTTTTGAAGCGTCGCTTTCACCGAGCGATTGAAAGTAGCCAATCAGCGCTTGAGCTTCAAACTAAAAACTAAACCTGAACACTAAAGATGCTTATTCGGCCGTGTGTTCCTTTCTAAAGCGTCAGTCTTAAACTGGCTTTCTTTATATACTTTTCAGAAGAAATGAAAAGACCTAAAGGGTCCACCTGAAGTCCCCTTCTTGAAAAAGCCCTTAAAAAGATGAGTATTCTCGGAACAGCAGAACCTGACCCTTGACTTATAAAAAGAATTCCTGAAACCTGTTCTTTTCAGAGGCAGAGGGGTAGGGGGTACTTTTATAACTATGGATTTGAAAAAGCGTCATAAAAACTTTGGCCCTTGAAACCCTTAGTCTAAAAATAAACATTTCCCATCCGAATATCATTTTTCTTGTAAATTAGAATTTTGGAATTTCATCTTCCTTTTGAAGGATTTGAACGCCAGTGGACATTGTTGAAGTCCACTGATACTCCAAAATCCTCTTACCTTCAAGTTACAGTTCAGTTGCGCGGTAGTCAAGGTTTAACCTTGTATGGTCACTGTAAACGTTTTTAGTTTTGGTGAAAGTTTGTACTGATGAGCATTGCACCTTCACATTTAACCCTCACGTCATCCCCTCTTTATACTGTGGAAAAACACTTTGATGACGACGCGGATTGAGGATCCGGTGATTATGGAGAGCCAGTGAATATACGATATGGGACTAATCATTCAGTGGCATGATTAGTGAGTCAGTATTTATACACGATGAGGGACTGGTAGTACCGGGAGCACCTCTGGATTTAAGTGATATGATGATAAGCATGGGTCCCGAGTCTCTTTTTATATAAAGTGGCTGGAGTGACGACAACGGGCATGTGGATGACTGGAGAATGCTATCAATAAATTATCAGTAGCCTACTTCAACCATTTACTACTCGGAATACACAATACTGAATCAGAATGCTTGATGATTCGCTTACAAAACTGCCCAGGTGGTGAAAGGAGCAATAAGCGGTGTTTGCTTTCTCTAGCTTTGAATTCAAGGAAATGACGCTTCTGGACAAGAATAATCAAAATCAACACAGGAGAAAGTCAACCACAAAAAGAAAGACACGTCGGCTTAACTCACTTCGATTTTTCTACATCATCGGTGATTAACGCCAAAAGCTATCAAACTCCAGTGGCCACGAGTCCAGTAAATACACTGGCCTTCCTCCAACTTACAAATTATTTATCCATTTCGTAAGCATAAGCCCCGCAATCATAATCATCCGAGAAAGCGGCCATAACTTATTACCAATTCCATTTTTGGGGCGATAATTCCTTTTTTTCATAATAAAAATGGAACCTTGGCTTCCTACTTACTCCACCCTTTCCCTGTCCTGGCTAATCAACGTTAATAATCCAAAATAAATTAAGGTCAAACGTTTAAATAATGGCATTAGGTAGGTAGATAGGAGGGGGAATCTAGTGCTCATATTTGGAAAAAAGTTCAAAATAAGTTATTCTATTTCTGGATTTTGACAAACCCATCAAGGGCGTCGGTTTTTCGTATTTTTTAGTTTTTGACCAGAACCTTTGGACTGAATTCTGTGCAACCAAATCCAAAGGAATTGAGGTCATAGACTCCCTGCATAAATGAAAATGGACGTGGTCGTGAATTAGTTATCCACCCCTTTGTTCATTGTTGGAGAGGCCGTTTCCATCAAGTTGTCTGCTAAAAACAAGGCCTTTGCCACATCACTTATGGAACTCGCCAGTCAGTCATAATTTAATATTTACCAAAACTGCCATAAACCAATGGGAATCTGCCAACACTACGCATTAAATTGAATAATTCTTAAGGAAATCTAAAAATATTCGGCAAACACACCAGGGAAGTGGAGAGATGAAGTTATAAAGGGTTTGGAGGCATTCACTTGCAAACGATGAACATTACAATGGAACCAACTGCTAGGGAGGAAATGAAAAACGTCCCTAAGCTGGCCAGTACAAAAAGCAAGGACACTCCCCACTGACGTAGTGGAGGGATAAATGGAGCACCAAAAAGTACGAAAGCTAATGAGGACAGGAGTAATACAGAAATCCCTAAAATAAATTGGGGGTATTGGTAAATCATGACGTTATCTGCACACCATTCAAACTTGGAATCAACAACTATTGAAATCTACTGCGTCACAAAGTACTCTTCCTCGAATTTCTTAAAGTCCTCTTCAGTAAAGGCAGTCTTGCTATCTCCAGTAGACGATCCTTCCTGACGTTTCTTCTTCTTGGAAGATGTGCTTTTAGGTGGCTCCAGAAACTGTAGTAGCTTCAAATTCTGCTTTGCAAGCTTTTTCGTTTTCTCAGCTTTGGTTACCTTCCCCTTCTTGCCAGTGGGCACTGCAAATACAAAAAAGAAATCATGTAATTGGTTATATAAACAGAATAAAAGGCGTGTCAAAGGTCGTTCTAGATTGCCATCCCAGGCCTATCCTAATGTTGCACGGAATCATACTCATGAAGCAAATAATTTGTGAAAACGGAACAGGTGCAGCAGCTGTTCAATCTAATTACTGACGCATAACTGCATTCATTATTCTCCAGTCGTCATTCATTAGCAGAAATAATTATTACAATTTACAGACAGTTTAACATCCATAACGATTATCGAAAAATTACCTTTCTTCGATTCTGCTTTCTCTCGTTTAGAAACTCGTCCAGATTTCGTGTTTATGGCCGGTCCCCCTGTATTGATTTCCAGAGCTTTCCTCACGAGTGACAAAGACATCCCTTGATTAAAGAGTCCTCCACGGTACAACGGTTTTAGAAAATTTTAGAAAAACTTTTCTAAAATGTGCAAAAAAAAATTCCAGAAAATTGGGGAAAATTGCTTTCCCTTGTTCGTGTGTGGAGGCTATGAAATTCCCGCGTTAATTTTCAGGTTGGGGCAAAGTGAGACAAAGACCCTTGAAATCCAGTTTTAGATTACTCTAATTTTAACCTAATTTTTACCTTAACCTAACCTTCCCAGGTGGTTAAAATCATAAGGTAATTGTTGCTAAATACTTTTTTTTCAAGCCTTTGATTTTGTGCAAAACAACGGGGATGTTTGGGTTTTCCATGGACTAAAAATAGCGTCCTAAATTATATCCTGATGGAGGCCCTTCCGGGATGCAACGGTACCCTGATGACCAATTCACAAGGGTACTTGGGCCTCCTGGGCCTTATGAATTTTGGAAGAACAGTTAGCATACTACTGGCTATTTAGACTATTCACAGTAACACAACATCTCGCTCATCTTTTGCTTCCTGAAATGGACGTGATCAAAATCATAAAACTTTTGATCGGCTTCTGTGCGCTGGCAATCATTTTCGGACTTGGTAAATTATTCAGAGCTTTAATTATAATTTTACAATCCCTTTTGTTTCTAGACAATTACATAGTGATGGGTGTATTAGAACCGCCACTTCCAGCTACACTCCGGCAGAACAATGAAGAGGAAGCCGTTGATACTGAAAGTCAGACGCCATTGGTAAAACCTGGTGACCGAGTTGTAGGGGGAAAGCCAGCTTATCACGGTGAATTTCCGTATCAAGTCTCCATTCAGAAAGTAGGCTTCTTCGGTGGCAAAGCTCATTACTGCGGAGGTGCAATCATTTCCGAATACTGCATCGGTATGATTCAGGAACTGTTTGATTCAGATATGAACGTTTTTTTACACTGATCTACAGTGACTGCAGCGCATTGCATCGATGGAAGAAGTTTGGACTCGATGGTGGTCCGTGTTGGGTCAAATTCTCTAATGAACGATCCATTGGCCAGGGAATTCGAAATTGGGAAGACTATTATGCACCCTGCATACGACGCAAGCACAATTCGGAACGACATAGGGGTCATCCGGGTAGGTTTGGATACTTGGGAAATAACTTGACGACTACCAATGAACTGTTAATGGTGAATGTCAAGCGTAGCTTCTGAATTGATTTCTGATTGGCTTTTCAGCTCAAGCAAAAAATTGGAGTTCAAATTCAACATTGACAAAATCAAACTACGGGAAGCTTCCAAGAAAGTTCCTGTGGACGCTCGATGTATCGTCAGGTTAGGTCAATTCTTGACTCTTGAACGTATTGGAATGATCCTCCCTTGACTTGTGATTTAGTGGCTGGGGCTCCACGCGAGAAGGAACGCCAACAATCAAGACCCTCATGTACGCTGATGTCCCAGTAATGAGTGACGAAAATTGCAGGAAGGGATACGGTCAGAATGAAATATTTGACACAATGGTGAGACGCTATTCTCATAGAGATTAATATATCGTAAAGCCATCGTTTCCCTTCTAGCTTTGTGCAGGTTACACTGAAGGAGGAACGGATTCCTGCCAGGTACGAAGAGTTGATTACTTTAATCGAGTTTTCTTAACTAAACGCCATTGACTTTCATTTTCAGGGAGATTCTGGAGGTTTGTATTTCTGGATTTATATTCAGTTATTTTGAATTCTTATTTGGAAACGTCGGTCCCATTGTGACTGAGATATTTTGATTGTAGGTCCATTAGTCTGTGATGGGAAGTTGGCTGGAATTGTATCCTGGGGAATCGGTTGTGCAAGAGCCAAGTAAGCAATTTATTACAAAAATTGTCCATAATGGCCTCTAATGAACTGCATAATTGACTGCTTTCATTCAGGTATCCCGGAGTCTATTCAGAAGTGAGTTATTACACAAAATGGATAGAATCGCAAGAATGTTCCAAGGTCGCAGTTCCTCCTAAGGGCTCTACAGTTGGGTCCTTTTTCGCTGGACTCTTTGGATTCCGAAGCTCTCTCAACGATACAGAAATCCATAGCTTGGATTCCAACTCGAGTAGTTTAGCGTAATTCGTTTCCATAGGTGCGTTTGTTCAATATATTTATTCACCAACAGCAGGTGCCACTGTTTTCATTCGCTGTGTTCATTTTCGGAATAAATCAAGTTCGATTTATAGACCTTGCGGCTGTAAGAAAGTAATTTCAGTCTCACAGAATCTTATTTGACGACGCGTAGAAAAACTTAGTGAGGACGAACGGTTTTTGTCCCAAGGGTCAAGTTAATTCCAGAGTTAGTCGGAGAAGTTGCAATTCCAATATGGAACCCGCTTGGTGAGCTTTGGGATAATATTTTGGGAATGTAAATGTTTGGTGTTGTATAAATTGTTTGATGCTTCCAGGAATATTGGGGATGGTTACTTCCGGTGGGCCCGAGGAGTGAGTCAGAGGAAATTCCTGATGGCATTGGTGGGGCCGGAAGTGCTTGCGTATGTGAGTGGATGCCACATCAAATACGTTCACCTGAGTCTTCCTGCTTCTGAAGTGACTCGAATGTTTCATCCTGGATTGAGTGGGATTGAACTTCTCGAAGGAAATCCGAATGAAGGTGTTTTGGCAGTTGCAGAAATGGCCAATAATCCTCGAATTTCCATCTACAAGTACGAAACTGAGAATGATTTCTTGCTGATGGAGCTCAAAGGTATTATAGACAAAAAACCATCGATATCCCACATCATTGACCCTGATTTGTGTCCAGGTGGAGCTGAGACTATCTTCCGAGCTATACGATTCACCCAGGACGATTTGCTCTTGAGCCTGAGTGGTCCGCCTGAATTCTGCATCACGGTCTGGCGCTGGAAAACTGCAGAGCAAATTCTTAACGTTGATTGCCTCGACCAAGGGCTGACATCTGACCTTCTCATATGGTAAACATCCTTGGACCCCCATATTTGAGCTTTGTCAGTTTCACTCCCTGTCTCGTCTTCACAGCGGTGTCAACAGCGACGTTTGGGTAGAATGGTCCACATCCTACATTACATTCTACGAACTGGTTATGTTCAGCAATCAGAAAACAGTGATTCGCACTGAAGTTCCATTGCCAGCGCCAACTCTCCCCGCGCCCACTCCAGATCAAGATCCAGATTCAGAAAGTCCACCACCGACTGAACGCTTCCTCTTTGACATCATCTCTGTCACATTTGACTTTGGGGGAATTGTATACGTTCTGGATAGCAAGAATGGAATCCATCAGGTACTTATCGTCACGGCCGAATTAGACCGAATATAATTCAGTTTTGTTCATTTCCGTGCCAGATTACTGTCGCTGAAAAGACACTTTGCTTCATCGGGAACGTTGACCTGAGTCAGGAAGCGCAATCAGAGGAAGTGGTTGTGCAGTACATCGTCCCTTATGACAAGTGGATCGGAGCGATGCTGAGTACAGGCGTTTTCCTCGTATGAAATTGTAGTCTTCATTCCCATTTCCCATTTTAAAAACGGAACCGTTTCCTCTTCTTAGGCTCTTCAGGTCAAAGACAAGGAGTTGACCATCAAGAGTCGCCTGGAGTTTCCATCTCCAATCCGCAGATTCATTCAGAATACTTGTGCTCAGCATCCGCGCACTTCCTTCTTCGCCATTACCGAATGGGTCAGTATTCAATTTGAACTTTCAAAATTTGGTTTTTGATGAATTTATTATTTAGGACAAAAAAGTAGAGAACGTAGTCGATGGAAAAATGAGAGCCAGCTTCACCGTTTTGGACCTGACGCTGAGCGAAGTCCATTCAGTGTGCTTCATAGAAAATGACGCTCGATATGTCGCTATGGTCAGCGAGCGCGGCGGAGTTTACATTCTAGACAGCGACACAGGGAATGTCGTAAGTATTTAGCTGCACTCCTTGGACTTGGTGTCAGCCCCTTCAAATTACCATTTGACACTTGTTTTTAGTTCGTCAAGTGGAAGCTTCCATTCTTCTCCATGTGCGTTCTGTCTCATCCGCTTTTGCCAATGGTGGCAATCGGAACTGCCGATGGTTGTGTCATTTTCCTAGACATTCGAGACATCAAAGATCCAAAAGTTATGCACAGAAACTTCCTCTGCGAAGAAATTGGTAAGAAGGAATGCCACCTAATGTCTACTTTTACTACAAATCACGTTTCCAGAAATTGACAAATTGGCGTGGACTTGTCGCGGACGTTATATGCTAGCCGCCGACTCTGTAAACGGACATATTTTCCTAACCTATGGCCTTCCATCGATGGAATTTTACTACCTTGACTACACTGAAGTTAAAGGTATGAAAAATTAACCAAGGGGATGTTCGAATGCTAATCCCCTGTGCCTATCTGGTTTAGGCTACATTCGAGCAATCAATACTCCAGCAAATTACAAGGACAAGCGACTCCAGATTCTTGTGAATGATGCGGAAGCAGATGAAATTGCCTGTTACATTTACAACTATGTGCTGGAAGCAGAGGGTTTGGAATTAGTTGCGACACAAGTACTGGAATTGCCGATAAAAACCCTCTGCTTCACCAGCTACAAGAAACTGATGTACGTCTATTCATGCAGCGACTGTGCTCTTGGGACGACGCCATTCAGTGAAGATGTGAGTTTAACACACTGAAATGGATTTACACACTCGGTGTCAAGTTGCCAATATTTTTCAATATTTTTCTAGATGTACGCTGGAGCTCTGAAAGAAGCCGACAATATTTTGGAGTGTAACCTTCCCCTCCATGTCAATCGGTTCGTTCTTTTGGGGAACAAGCTCTACTCGTTTGGTGAGGACGGATTTGCGATGATCCATGTACCACCAGGGCCCATCTCAAAGACACTTGAAACGGATGAAGTGCTGCAGACACACTTTTCGTTCCACGACGGAGTCAGAGATGGGATATTGAGTATGAATGGATGTCGCCTTATCGCTATTGGAAACGACAGCACAATCGTCCAACTCCACTTCAGGTACGCACGTTCAATTCACGTTCAAGTGCCACATTGTGAAAGATTTTCAAGTTTTGCATTTGTTTCCAAGGGATGATTCAGAGAAGCTGGGCTGGGGACTGCTGGGATTTGGCCCTGACATGGAGCGTGTGACGGCATCCCAAATGAAACACTTTGACGAAATCAATGTCCAAAAGGAAATTGGTACGAATACTCCATACAGTTTTGTTTTGTTGATTCCGAAATTCTCTTGTGTTTTAGAAATTGACGCTGACGAATTGGATTTGTACACGGAAGCAATGAGGGAGGACGAACTGTATGCTAGAAGGCGAGCGGATGAGCAAGCCAAGACGTTGAGAGAAGGACTGGCTCAGTTACGCGTAAAGGTAAATAAAATACCACCATTTTGTAATTCTGAAGTTGGTTTTTACATCGCTTTCTCTACAAACTGTAGGTTGCTGAATTAGCTAAGAAGAATGCAGCGCTTCCACCATTAGAGCAAGTGTCGCTGAACAGATTCAACATGGACGAACGTGCTGCAGACAACGCAGCCAAGGAACGAGAGCAAGAGTTGCTCATCGCCACTCTCAGAATTGAAAGTTGCATCGAACATAAGGAAGAATGGGCAGAAGACATGAAGGACCGCATGTGGGGTCAGTTCCAGGTCAAGATGGCCAACATCCAAGTAAGTAACTTAATTGCGAAACGTTATCTGAGAACTTTTTAATTAATTAAAACTCAAAGTTTTATCAATTGGCGTTTTCAACTTTTCTAGACTTTCGACGAGAGCCTCTACGTCTCCAATTACCCACTGCTACCAGAACCAGAAGGATTTGACAAGGAACTGGACGTGATAAGACACGAGAGGCGAATGGAAAGGAAATTGCAGGCCGTGGACCGTGTCCTCTACCACGCTAAGCAAGAAGCAGTCGCTAAAGTCATGAAATTCGCAAGTAAAAGACGCGTTCGACGAAGAGATATCGACCTGTCGAAATATCCACCGCATGTGAGGGATGAAATGAGGTAGGGGCTTCAAAACTAGCATTCTTCTTAAGGCACTGCTAACGACATTTTTCTTCTCAATTCTAGGATGCTCATCCGAGCTATGCCATCAGACAGCGACGAAGAAGAGGATGAAGAGCACGAAGCCCTTAGCGACGAAGACAGAAAACTGCACGAAGCTGAAGATTTGCAAGCAGGGGAGGAACTAGGTGAAGACGATGAAGGCATGGCGGATGACGAAGCAGAGGAATACGAAGGGGAATACGCGGGCGAAGAAGTAGAGGAAATACTCCCACTGTTTCCAGAGTATGAAGGGGAAGGAAGGCTTCTCTCTTACGGCTACGAGTACGATGGTGAAGGAGATTCGGAAGACGAAGAAGAACACGCGCGGATAGATGTTTCGGAAGAATCGGAAGAATCTGATTACGGCGACCTAGAGTCGTCCGAAAGTTCAACAGAGTCTGACGATAGCGAGGTAACTGAAGTTATCAATGAAGTCCTTGGAATTGAGAAGAAACCAAAGGAAAAGAGAGTCCGGGCTATTAAGCACGAAGAGGAAGAAGAAGTACATGAAGAGGAAGAGGGCGAAGGTGAAGGGGAAGGGGAAGGAGAGGAAAAAGAAAAGGAGGAAATTGTCGATGAGGAAAAAGAAGGTGAGGGAGTGGATGAGGAAGAGGAAGATGGAGAGGGCAAGGAGGAGGAGCATCATGAAGAGGAAGCAGTGCCTCAAGAAGTGGCGGTGGTGGATCAGCCTCAACCGCAACAGCCAGCAGAAGGAAAAGACGACGACGACGAAGAATTCGAAATTGACGAAGACCCGAGCCTGCTCGCTACCGAAATTTACAAAGTCGATCCCGATAAAGTTCACGTGAAGAGGCGACGGACGGTCTTGAAGAAAGTAAATGAAGAGGATGAGAATGACTTTGAAGTGGAGTGGTTGGAGGAAGACGACAGCAGCGATCAGAGTGATTCGGACGTAGAGCTCCAGATCAAAGAAGAGGAGGAGCGAGCGCTGGAAAAGGAGCAGCGTATCAGCCTTGAGAAAAGGGAACGGCAAAAGTTCTTGAAGCAAGAGATGTCCGGAACCTTCACGCACCAGTACTTTGAGCCAAGCCCTTACCTTTACGAGCAAGGTGATCTCTGTGCTATGCATGAAATGTACACCCAAGCCAAAGTTGTCTTGGTAAGAGCATTATAATTCCTAACGGTGTGCTATAAATCAAGCATCCTTTCACAATTTGCAGAATGAAATCCGTCGTCTCAAGCATCTTTTCAACGACGCTTTTGAGCATATGAAGCAGTATAAAGCGTCTAAGCTCAAACTCATGAGGAATAGGAATAAACGAATTCGGGACATTTGTGACTTTTTCGAGATCGTGCTCGACATCAAGGATCCTACACTCGGAGCTTATCGAACAACCTGAGAAATTCTTTGACGTTACCGAAGAAGAGGTCAGGATGAGGTCACCAGCAGGTCTAGAAAATGCTGCTAAAAGTTTTATTCTTTTTAGCTTCAAGCGGAGACAGAGAGAATGTTAAGGTTGACGAGTACGTCAGAGGAGATGGAAGGAATGGAAGCCAAGGACGTTTACAAGGCAAATCAAGTTGACGTAGCTCCTCCTCCTCCTCCTCCTCCACGGCCGAAAAAAGCAAGGAAGCGAATTGAAGAGTATCTGGTAGAAGAGGTTCCAAAACCTGAGTTCATGATCCGAAGACAAGCGTGGGAATGGAACCCGGAGGAAGTCGTAAGTGTAGTTTCAATGGAATCTTTTCCCAGTCCTTGCTTTATGGCTACTTTTTGGTTTTAGAAAGAAGCTCAAGTCTACTTCAAGAAAGTAAAGGAACAGGAGCAAAAGAGATTGGATCACAGGAAAGCAATGGAAGCCGAGCTTCGAAAACTTTTGCAAGCTAATGAAGACACAAAGACAAAGTTTGATGCTCGCCTTGAGAAGTTTATGAAGTACAAGCTTGGGATCGAAATGGCAATTCTTGCCGAGGAACTCAAAGTTTGTCGAATCATTGACCACATTTCGAGAAGACTGGAAATTGAAAGTGAGGAGAAGCGACTGTCTGCTCAGCTCAAAGAAGTTCAAAGCTCAATGAAGACTTACCACATCCTGGCAGCAGGGTTGACAGCAGTGGTCGATGATTGCACAATCCAATACAACTCTGTCGTCGATAGAGAAACGTATTTAGATCGAACGTTCAGAATGGACTTGGGCGAAGTCGGCTACTTTTACGATTCCTTTGCAAACATGTACAAGTAAGTGTATGTCACAAGTGTACTTACAAGCAATTTTTGTCTGTGTTTTGACCTTGCTGTTTTCCCATTAGGAAGCGACCAAAACTAAACTTCAAGGCCGACAAGAAAGGGGACATGATGCGCTTTGTCATCAGTGCCTTTGCAGCTCCAAACCTTCGGCACTTCCAGCTCGAAAACCCTGGGAAATATCCAGAAGCGATTGAAGCTGTGCATGAGTTGAACGACCCTGTCCAAACTCCTGTTGGCTGTCCCAGATCAACTTGGGAGCGTTTCTGCCGTCTTCGTCATGAGAAAATCACTTGCGAATACGAAGCAAAGCTCATTTCAGACGAGTTGGTAGTCCTTCACAAAGTCCTTAACATTTTCAAGCAAAGGGAAGAAGAAGCTCAAGTGTCGATTGCTTCTGTTCTCGCGAGTCTATCACGTCAGCGTGACATGCAACTGGAACATGTCCACGACACAGAGCACCAGCTCATCTTCCGTTCTTCTCAAATTGAGCTTCCCAGCAGGCAATTCCGAAGTGATTTTGTTGAAGCTTCCTTCACCATGAGGCACTTCCTCAAAGGTGGAAACGACGAAATCTCGGTGAGTGTGTAGGCTGTGCACAAAATCTCATTACCGACCTTCGTTTTAATCATTGTTCTAGAAATACGAGACCTCGTACTTGACTGCACTGGAGAAGACCATAAGACAACACCGCCAAGTGCTACAAACAGAATGGAAGTACAGAAGGACAGTGCTGGAGATCAAACACACGCGTGAAATGCTTCGGGACATTAACAGGATTAGGGTGCGAATCTCAACTGCCGACAATCTTCCACCTTTAGTTTGTTAATCTTTGATTTGTTCCCAGTTGACGAAGGAAGTGCTTCACTTCCTTCGTACCTACGACACCTTCATAGAGGATGAGAAGCGTCGCATGGAGAAATTAGTGAAAACCCAAGGCGGTCTGAAAGTATTCCAGGAGAAAATCTTGATGCACAAAGTAAACTACTTGGGGCGACTCATTGCAACCATGCGACGAATGAAAGTGGACAACAGGAACAAAGGAGAGCTCATTGATGCTTGGAACTTGGACGTTAGCGAGAAGCGGACGTTGTGTGACGTCGCTGATCCCAAGGAAGTCTTGCGGCGACATCGAGAAAGGTAAAGCTGAAGACTTGAGACTTATGTTTGAAGACGGAATTTTGATTTTTGATCTACAGAACGTTGGTGATTATGCGAAGTGGGTTGATCACGCGTCTCATCGCAAAAGGCGCTGAGGAATTCCACTGCTTGGAAAAGGAGCTGGATCGCCTTTACAAGAAAACATTCCCAATTCTCTGAAGAAAAAGTTCAAAATACGAAAAATATAATGCTTCTTAGCATAAGCGTTTCTTCAACTTTGCACCCACAAAAGCTTGGAAATTGATGATGAAGCTGTGTAATTGTAGACACAAATTTGGAATTGGTTTCGTGTATAGTTTTACAAGTCTGATTTCTCCAGTTCTTCCTTTTCCTTTTGAGCGTCCCATGCCAATTGACGCTTGTACGCTGCGGGCAAGAGAAATGGCAAAATCGATGCTGCAATAATCAACCCGCCGGAAACGATGAAAGCAATTCTGTAGTCAACTACTCCATTTGGGTCATCTTCTTTAGGCTTTATTGCCAGGCCAGCTAAAGCGTAAAATTAAGCTGTAAATTGTCATCCCATTAAAAAAAATCGGTTCTGACGTACCTGCCATCGGGCTCGAGATGATTGCAGCCACGCCTTGGAATGAAAGGCAAAGTCCGAATGCCTGGGCAAGGACAGAGAGTCCGATATAGTCACGGATTAAAATGCACCGGAGTGTGGCAAACGGAGCTGAAAATAAAATTAACTCCAAAAAAACGTATTTACTTTAATTGGAACAAATACTTACCCATTGCTAATCCGAAAATGACCGTGTAAGCAATGTAAAGGGGAAGACCAAGGCTCAAGTTGGCCAAGAAAGGAAAGACGAGGGTCACACATGCCAGCAATGATTCCAGAAATGTTGTGTACATAGAGAGAGTTGACCTTCGGATTGTCACTGAAGTATCCACATAGGATCCGTCCAAGTGTATTTGACATTCCAAGGAAAGAGAGCATGTATGGAGCAAATTCATCATAGAGATTCGGATCATTGTCCGCCATTGCTAAATTATTAGAATCAAAACGTGATTTGGTTCAACTTGTATATGTTGAGAGAAAAGAACTTGTACACTCACCTCCTACGTAGATGTAAGGGATTGGGTAGCCAAGGGTCATTGAGGAATCCAGCAACCGCAATTATCCAGAACGTGGGCATTGATGTGATACGGAATCCTTTGATTTTCCGGATACATCGGACACAACAGTTTGGGGGCTTTGGAGGCAGTTCTTCAATCACTGACCCTGGAGATTCCGAACTTTCCACACTCTGTTTCGATACACCGCCACGATTTCGAAGTTCCGAACCAGAACCGTCAGCTTCTTTTATTGGGGCCATTGGTGCAGTGTACACATACTTTCGCTGTGGATTCAAACCAAGTAAACATTCAAGATTATGGGTTATGGACCTGTCAAGTTCTTACGCCATCTTTGGTCGTGCGTCCACCATGGAGAGCATCAGGTCGGTTAGTTGGACGGATGGCTTTCCGACTGGCCAGTTTCAGCACTGGGATTCCTTCTTGTGAAGCGTCAAACGTAATGTCCAGTCCTCCGATTGCTGATCCAACGAGTCCATCTTCTTCACCTAAAAGGAAAATTCAGTTGTAATAAACTCTAATCTGTTCAACAGTGAGCGTTGCTAACCTTCAGCCGGCTTAGGTGCATCCTTGTACAAGGTACGCTTCTTCCGCTGTCCCGATCCCGTTGACCCGGTTAGGGAAATCTGGGAAACCTGTTGAGATTCATTTGTTTCTAAAGCTTCCTGGGCAGCATCTTCTTTGATGACCGCTGCCATTGCAAGGCGCATTCGTTTGGACATTTTCTTCAAGCCACGAAAGCAATCTAGAGCAAAGGCGTAAAGTAAAATGTCTTAGCCACAGTATTCCAATATTTCCTGAATCCAGAATTCTTATACCATCTCCGTAGTAGTTTGCTTCCTAGTGGGCGATAGAGAGATCCAATCATGGCGCATGAAAAGAGCAAGCAACCCTCGATAAGAACGGTGATCTGCCAATTAAACGTTTCAATCAATTTGGTCGCAAGTAGAGCAAAGACGAAGGCACCACAACTGCGGAAATTGAAACACGACATTCACAAGATTTCCCTTCAGTTGAACAATATATAGGTCTAACCCAGTTCCACTGATTGCCAGCCCAATTGCAAGCGCTCGTTTCTTGTCAATAGTAGTAGCCAACGCACACGACGGAAGGCATGTAGATCATACCGGTGGTCAACCCAGCGATAACTCCGTAGAACACAAGCATGATTGGCAAATTTGGAAGTCCAGTTGTCATATTTGAACTGACGCCTGTGATCATGAAAGAAATTCCAGCCATCCATGAACCAGCCATGCTCACTGCACGAAAGCCAAACTTGTCTGCAAGGGCAGAAGTGAGTGGGCCTGTCAAAAGAAGAAAGTTACAAATTATTGCCTAAATGAAGCTATTTTCCACTGACCAGAGAGAAAGTTGAATCCAAGGATCAAGCTCCCGACCCAAGCGACTCCTTCAATTTCAGTTTTATGGTCTGTGCCAGTGAATTCCGTGTGGTTCTTGTATAATCTGATGATCTCGTTCTGAATGATTCCAAAGGAGAAGATCGTTCCATCCACGAGCATGTTTGAAATGAAAGCGATGAAAACAATGACCCAGCCCCAGCCTCCGTCAGGCGCGGTGATGACATCATCAGGACTGATCTAATTAGACCAAACATTAAGTTCCGCACATGTTAAAATCAATGGAGGAAAGGAATGGAAGACTAATAACCTCAACGTCCTTCGGCCCAACGATCTGTACAGAACGAAACAAAAGTTATTTAGCTCATTAACTCACAGCAACGTTTATAATCCTCACCCTCAATGGCACTGCTCCATCGTCACCCCCGGCTGTGAAGAACCCAAGGGATCCGGGGTCAATTGCGATAGTCGTCGGGTCACCGTCACCAGTATTCGATCCACTTCCGGCATTTGCGTCCAAGCCTTTTTCAGCACTCATCTTGACAAGTTCAGCGACTTCCGATTTCTAAACGTAAGACTTTACTCCTTGCTCGCTGAACTGAAAATAATTTTTTTAAAATGAGAATGAGCAATCTTGCAACAAAATGTTTCCATTTTCCATTTCCACGGAAATTGGCTAATGTTGCTAAACAGACTTTCAAAACTGACCCCCTGAGCCCGAGTTTTCTAAAACTGAAGGGCATTGATTTCCAAATTCATTTGTTCAAGCAGAAGGAACTGTTAAATGGCGTCGACAAAAAAGTTGAAGCAAGTCCGAATCCAGACTTATATCGACGAGAGACTCCAGGTACTCAATGGAGTCACGACTCTTTACATTGAAGAATCACAACAATTCGGTAAGACAATTAAAGCTTCATTTAAACCCATTACACCTCATTTCCTTCAGATGCGAACAAGTGTCCCTTTTGCTTGGACGTCGTAGACCAAGATGGCAACCGGATCTTCAAAGTCTCAGGCATGGCAGGAACAAAATTAATTACCTGCTCAATGATTCTCATTGTAAATTCCTTCAGAGGCAACGGAGTACATGGCCAATACTTTCCGAACGTCTCGGGTCCCATTCCAGTTTGGAATCCTCGACTGTTCTGGACACCCTGTGCTTTGCGTCAGTGGATACGATGTCCAATGCGGACAGCCTACCGTAAGCTAGGCTTATTTACATTACAACTTCCATTTGAACTCTGACATGCTTCCAGGACATTTGCATTGAGGACGCGATGTCACATTTGGGACACATCGGCCAGGCAGTTGAGTGGATTCATATTATTGGAAGGTGCGCAACACATTTGCATTTCCTTGCTTTTCCAGAGAGGTCTGTGCTGGGGACGACCAAAGTTTAACGTTTGGGACGACACTGCCATTTGCTTTGTGGTCACAACCCAACACTATCAAGAGTGTATGAGCCTCGGAGGTCAGTGGCGACGAAAAACGAACGAGGTTGAAATCCTGATCCTGATGTTTTTTTACAATTAGCTAACGCTGGTGATTTCCGTGTGATGAGAGGTGACGGGCGAAAAGACCTTGCCAAAATTGCAATGCTCAAGAAGGAAAATGAAGCTACAAGTGACAAAAAGGTCAAGAAGAATCCCAAAACCCAAGAATTCAATAGCAACTTTGGAGTCACCTTTGCTGGCGATATGAGCCCAGTTCGCAAGTACGAAATTTCTGAATCATTCGTTGAAATGGACCGTGTTAATGGCTTCTTTTGGTCTGCAGGTCTTTGCTTATGGTGATGGCGATTGTGCTTCATACCCGATACAGCAAAGCCGGAAAGAAAGCCAGGAAGAAAAAACAGCGGAAGTTCAGCGGGGAGTCGGGTGGATTCGATTACGAAGTCCTGAACTTGCCCTAAAAGGATATTTAGATGACCAAATTCTGTACAAAATTATTACTGGCTTGGAAATTAAACTGAATTCACGTAACACAATTCAGTGTTCCCCTTTGCTTTTGACATTCTGTCTATAGCCATTCCGTGAGAATTTCCACAATTTTTTCGCAAAGCTCATCTCTTTTGTTTCTAATCGGTCAAAGTGTTGCAGATACAATTTTCTGCGGGGAATGTTCAACTTCTTACACGTTCCATTTCGTCTTACGGGAAGGAAGAGACTGCTTCCGTCGGCCATGACTCGGACTTTCTCATCTATGGACATCCCGGACAGGCTCAAGTGGTGTAAATTGGATACAATTAGTACTTAGACAATAGTCTCCCTGTTATAAAGTATATTTAAGTGAATTATAAGTAGCCATTAACTCATAATTAGGATAAGTACCCTATCACAGGGTCCGATCCGAATGTGCGTTCATTCATGTTGCATTTGTTCCCCATTTGTTGAGTTCCTCTTCTCCATCCTTACTTTCTCTGCCTCTTAGACTTGACTTTGTTCCAGTCTGGAGAGGACGGGAGAGGAAGAGTGACGCTTCCTTGGGACACTACTCTCATGGGGGTCCTTGTCTTCCTACTGCTACTCCTCGTGGGGACTCAAGGGACTCCAAACAGTCCCCTTGGTCCACTCTCTGTCACACAGAGAGACAAGACACTCACCATCCTAGGCCTATTTGAACTCTCACAAAATGGAAAGAGAAGGGCCCATGGGGAAAGCGAAAGGTAAAGAAAGGAAAGAGAAAGTACCCCCTCTCATCCTTATTTCCTGTTAGATTTGCTGCAGAGTTGGCCCTCCACGACATTAATCAAAGGAGACTTCTGGGTCAGTACAGACTGGCCATGCTCACAAACGACACAAAGGTAAGGAAAGATGTTTTATTTGTTTCCTCCTTCAAGTGGTCATCTCCATCTCATCCCTCTCTCATCTTCATCCTTTCTCATTCATTTTTAATCCCAGAGGAATGCATAATCCCATTGTCCACTGACCAGGTAGACTCAGACCACAGACGAATATTAAATCCAAAAGCCATGTTCCGCATTAGGAGAAAGAGAACGACTTTCAATTCCAGTCCAATTTCCCCTCATACCCTCTTTCAGTTCCATTTGTGGATGGCTGGATCTTCATCTTGGAGTCATCCTCTACCATAATTAATCCACAATTCAATCTCAAGCTCACTTGGAACTCAAGGGCTTCTACCCAGGTCAACCAGGGTCCATGGAACATTGGTTGCTGTAATGTAATATGTAGTTGGATGTGATTTGTTTATGACTACTGTCTCTCCCCTTTCTTTATGAGGCAGAGTGTGATGAAGGAGGAGAAGCAGAACACCTTGAGCCCATATCCAACACACCAATCAATCAATCACCCCTTCCAATCCCAGCAAGGGCAAAGAGGGATTGGATTGAACAAAGTATCACTCCCTCGGTGCCCCTTTGACCCTTTCCAACATCCTCTCCAGAAGAGTGACTGATAAGGAGGGAGTCTCTCTTGGGAAATGGAGGAAAGTATTCTTCCTCTCACAGCAGCATCTTCCATTTTCCATGTGGAGATTACTTATGATTACTTATGAGTCTCCTTCACCAGTTGATTCTCATCCACCTCCATTCCATGGAGTGTTCTGATTGGCTGTTTGATTTCCAGCCTGTGTTTAGTTATTCATGGCCTGCGTGTCTCCTCCTCATCTTCAGATTCTTGTGACAGGAGGCAGTGAGTGAAAGTCCACTGGGAATAAGGGACCATTCCAACCACGTAATGAGTCTCCAGTGCAATCCAAAATAAACCAAAAGGAAACAATACAGTCCACAATCTACACAAAACTCAACAAACAATTGAATCTTTTCTTTCCAGTGCGATGCTGGGGTGGGGGTGGATGCTTTCTTCCATGCTCTTTACACACGGAGGAAGACCAGGATCCTTGCTCTCTTAGGCTCTGCCTGCTCAGAGGTCACAGAGAGACTCGCAAAGGTCGTCCCCTACTGGAACATACCCCAGGTATGGTCTTCAACATTCAAGTTGGGAATTGGCTTCATTGAGGAGACTCAAGAGTGACACTGTACACTGACATCCGTTAACATCAAAGTGGGCACTTGAAGGAAGGGACGGGGAACTGGTGGAGAAGCAAAGTGTTAAGAAATGGGTTCCTTTCACCTTTGATTTTTTCATCTTGGGGTGGTGGTGCCAACTCAATTCCAAGTAGTTGATTAGATTGGATTCTAAAGGGCCTAAATCAATTTGAGATCTCCATTCACTCACTTAGTCTCCCTTCTCTAACACGCTTAAGAGAAGGTTCTCTCTCTGGAATTCA
>VNWY01000794.1:0-28700 GCA_009869845.1 Pseudachorutes palmiensis | reverse complement strand
TGTCAAATGAAAGCTCCTGTCCCGTATGTGGACGGGAAGTTATAGGGTCCTTTTCTGGACATTTACAACTTCATTCGAAGTAAGATACATAATTCGATTCAGTGTTGTTGATTAATAAACATTTTGGTCATTGTAGGCAAGATTTGATCAGCACTATCATCAACCAACATGATGCTCTTGGTGGGATATTCCTCAGTGGCAAAAGCCCTACGACCCAGTGCTCGGTTGAAGATAGCTGTAATAATCATGAGCAACGTGGGAGACGAAGTAGCTCTCCGCCTAAGAAAGCGCATCAGCGTACCGGCTATAGGAGAAAGTCATCGGGTCACACGGGACATTATGACTCGCGAGATTCTTATTCCCAGTCTGCTAATCAACAGTCATCGGTTCATCCAGCTGTAAATGGAGCTCAACCATCAGGCTCTTCGGGGGTTGGTGTCATAAGAAGACACGAAGACGAGACAATGATAATTGTGGAAAAGCAAGAGTTGCAATCAATGGTGTTGGGAATGGCTGGAGGAGGTCAATTTGGAACCAATAATAATGAGTCGGAAGAAACAACGGAGATAATGCCGCTACAGATTTGCTCATTCATTTCTGATCCAGAGGATCAGCCGAATGAGCATAATCCTGAGCTACAAACGTTATACCCCATCGACGCACTCCACCAAGATGGGACCAATGCAGCTTCACATTCCAACTTTATCCAGTATATAATTGAAGCTGTGAGTCGTACCTTGTATTTATATTTGGAAGTTCATCAGAGTTCATCAGATGGATTTTTATTTCTCTAGCCTGTTGCTGGGAATGATGCAAATCAAGAACTGGCCGAGTGGATTTTACCAGGAGGACGTTCAGTTCCAGTGTATTCATCCTTGACACCGATGCCAACTCCAAATGGGGAAGAAGATCCTCTTTCGCTGGACGGGGAAATCGCTTCGTCCAACAATTACAACCACCATGGACATGGGAAACATCATTCTTTAACCCATGGGGATTTGAATTTGATGACTGATGAGGAAATACCACCGAGAGGAGAGATCTCGGAATATGAAGAAAGCAATACTTCCTCTCATCAATCTGACGAACTGGTTAGTTGAGACAACACATGGTTGAAAAACTACACTCGGTTTGTAAATCCCGTTTGCATTAGTCGATTTGTTCTATTCTCCAGAATAAGCCGGGTGTTATGCACATTGGTTCAACTCTTGGAAGTTTGTTCCGGAACGTTAGACGCATTTCTCCTCTTGTAGCAGAGCAGAGGGAAAATAGCAAGGACGCAGGAAACTCTCCGTCGTTGAAAAGAAAAACAAGGATTACCGTCTTACCGCCTACGGTGTACATACCGAAACCGTGTACGACAACTGTGAGCAATATTACTACTGCGGAAGTGGAACGTCACAAGTGTCCAGATCCTAATTGCTCACAAGTATGGCGACCTTTTATAATTTTTAGTTGTCATTGTCCTTGTGTTTTAATTTCCTTTTTGTTCGCAGGTTGGGAGTATTTTCGAGTTAGCAAAACATCAAGAAACAGTACATCAACAAAAGTACAAAGTGAATAAACCGAAAGAGAACTCTAGTCAAGTCTTCGTGAAGGATGAGAAACCATTACCAAGTCTAACTCTTAAATCCACTGGCTATCGTTGTCACTACTGTCAGTTTCAATCAGATAAACTCAAGATTCTCCATGGACATGTGGAAGATGAACACCCTGGGAAACCAATCAAGCCTCAAGAATACGAGTGTCGAACTTGTGGGAAAATGTTTATGAAAAAAACGAATTTAAACAAACATCTACTCATTCACGGGTAAATATTCATGTTTTGTTGTTTGAATTAAAGGTTGTTATACGTTTTTCATACAATTCCAGAGGGAAGAAATACACGTGTGATTGTGGGAAGGCTTTCACTTCCGGTTTCAAGTTGATGGAACATGAAAGGGTTCATACAAAAATATATCCATTTGAATGCTCTCAATGTCCGAGACATTTCCGAACTCCCAGTCTCCTCAAAGCGCACTTGGTATACCTCGTATATTTCGTTGATTCAAACCATTCCCATTCCAATTATTCCTCAAATTTTTACAGTTACGAGTTCACCCTCAACCTGGAATGACGAAGCCCGTCACAGTAAAGAAAGTCGAATTGTACTGCGGAATTTGCTCTCGTGTTCTGCATTCCAAGCGGAGCTACACAAAACATCTTGAACTACACAATGAGACGACTCAGAAATGTCCCATTTGCTACGAAACATTTCCTAGGAATGCTATATTAACAAGGCACATTCGCGTTGCTCATGATTCAGCTTATGAAACCAAAGAATCCAAAGTAAGTCACTTCAAAGGATAACCAAAAAAATCTTATCTTATCCCACTTTATAACAGGACTGCCCAATTTGTCTGAAGAAGATGCACCCTAATTCTATGAAATCGCATATGAGAATCCACAACAATGAGAAACCTTTCTCATGCCCTGTTTGTAGCAAATCATTCAGGACATCAGCAAACCTGACATCACATAGCTGGAGTCATACGAACGCTGAAAAACCGTTCAAGTGTACGTTATGCCCGAAATCGTATCTGTTCCGTAAATGTCTTGAGGTAAGTTCTTCCTTACAATTGTACATTAACATGACATAAATTGACAATCTCAATTATATAATTTTCAGGCTCATCTAATAGTTCACAAGAAGCGTCGTTTCCATTTCGTCTGTAATGAATGTGGGATGAAGTTCACTTCAAAAGTCAACCTAAAGCGGCACTGTCATGAACATTTTTCAGAGAAAAAGTACAAGTGCAGTCTCTGTTCGAAAAGGTTTCACCGGAAGTATTATTTAGTCGAACATGAGAGAATACACAACGGCAGTAAACCATATATATGCACCATTTGTGGAAAATCCTCTACGACAAAGAGCAATCACAGAGCTCGTAAGTATACAATTCGTATTGTTATAAGCTGAATCTAATATTTCTTCGGACTCTATTTTTCAGATATAAAAATCCACGATGCAAGAGACTCTGGAACGCAAGAGGGTTAACGACAACAGAAGTCAACTGTAAGTTGTGGACTGGAATTTAAGAAATAATTTGAAATTGTGACTGGTTTTAGGAAAACGGACTAGCTGACCTTTGGCCGCCGACTAGCTGATTGTTTATTCACTTTGCTTGCCCTTATCTTCCCCGCATACATTCGGCTTGGCCTTGTCGTCAACATTCGGAAACTACTGACACCTCCAATTTCACTTCCGGTGGCCTCCGGAAATTGAGGACATTTGTTCTATTGTTTCTCTGTGCGATCCGGAGATCTAAATTGTGCAGTTGATTGTGAATTCTGATTCAACAACGTTGAGACGATTCTTGATCCACAGAATGAATTGGAGTTTTCGTTTGACCAGCTAATTAATTTACTAATTTGGATTCCTATTAATAGTCTCTTCCAGCCACTCTGCCACTCCATTCAGTCCCTCCCCGCAGAAAGGGAGGCAAGGAGTGGAAATGTTTTCTTCTTTGTTGTTTAGCAACCCGGAAATCAATAAGTCAAAATGTTTTTGATCAGAATAGAATCACTCGAAATCAGTTTTACTCCAGTCAGGCAATACGAATAAACTATGTCATTCTTTAACTTAACTTTTCGTGTTGAAGAAAGGTGCGTTGGCAGTTTAATCCATACGAGACCAGCGACGTGTCACTAATGGCAATCTGAGGAAAGTCTTTTCTACTAAAAGTTGTTGACAAAGCTGTTGACATTGGACAAGATGGAGGAAAAATCTGCTGGGAATCACATTTCCAGGAAGCAGTTGGGCTTTGCGGATTTAACAAAGGAAGAGAAACGAGTTCGTTGGAAATCTGATCGCGAGTGGAAGCAGAAGATGAGAAAGAACATCAAAGATCCGGAGAAACTTCGTGAGGAAGTAAGGGAAAACGTTTTGAAAAATGCCTTGGATGTTATGGGAGATATTGAAGGATTTCGGCCTACAACGATTCCTTTCCTTGAGAAATTGCATTCAAGTTCTGAAAGTTACAGACTGGTAAGGAATAAAGTCGATGCGAAAACGAAACGTGCTTATTGAGAAAATGTTTTCAGAAATCTCTGAAGAAATCAAATGCATCGCAGGCGGAATCTGGATCCGAGTCCTCAACGACATATTCTTATTCCGACATCCTCCAAACACATACGGACTATTCCGACACCATTCCGAAGCCAAAGAACACGCCAAATCCAGTTAGTGAAATATCTTTGGCCGACTTGATGATCAGCCCCGAGATGTTACAGAAGATTCAAATCGAAAAGAAAAATGGATCCCGAACACAGTCCGAAAATTATTCAGAGAAGAGTGCAAGTCGATATAGACCCATTGTAAAATCGGTTCACTCAAGTTTAGGTGAGTCTGATGGAAACACTTCCCGAATTGAATCAATCAAGGCTGAAACTGATCATTCAGAAAGTGTTTCAAAACTCAGCAAGGAAGCAATTTCCCTCAAAAACGTTTCCCAGCTTTCCATAACTAGCCTTCTTGACATGGTCAAGTCATTTCATGATTCTGATACGGGTTCGCACAAACTCTCGTCTCGCAAAAAGAATCGAAAACGTGCTGACTTGCAAGCGACTAACACCAGGATCAAGTCCCAGTCGGGTTTCCAAAATGTTTCAAGGCACAATACAACAGCACACTCGCCGGCAACCGGAAGTCACAATTCTTTTAAAACTAAACCAACCAAGAACACCAGCCAAGAGGAAACAACTGAAGAGTCAGAGATGACGTCTATCAAAACCGAATCAGATTCAACAAACAATCCCCGGAAGAAGACTGCCAAACGTTCAACCCCGGCTGCAGAAATGATTAACCTATGGCCACCTTCGGTTTTGCCGCCAGATTATAAGCCCGCCATATACATTCAACGGCGCAAGCTTTCTGAGATTTCTATCGAAGAGCTTTCGCCAAATTCATCTGAAGGATCGGATCTACTAGTAATTCGTACTGTCACCTCGTCCTCTAGATCTGACAAGAGTTATGATGATTATACCATCATTGAAACTGAAAGTTCTTCACAGATTCCAAGCATTACCGAGGCTGCTTATAGTGACGAAGAGTTTTTCGAGGATTCAAGTGAGGAGTCGCCACCGGCTACCCCAAATAATAATAATACGCAACTGGAGAGTGAAAAATCAAAGTCGCGACATTCCAATCAGCTACTAATGGGACTTGAATCTGATACGAAGACACAGGAGTTTTCATCGACCAAATTGAGCTCTGAAGAGCATGCACGTCAAACTGACCGATCTGCAAGTTCACGAGTGGGACCTGAATCGGACACGAGGTCAAAGGAGTTTTCATCTGCCAAATCAACCTCTGAAGACCATACGAGTAAAGGAAAGGGAAGTCCGCCAGTGGGACTTGAATCAGACACGAGGACCAAGGAGTTGTCATCTGCCAATTCGAGCTCTGCGAAGCGTGAGCGTACTCGTCACGTCAAGAAATCAGGAAATACACTAACGGGACCTGAATTGGACACGAGAACAAAGGAGTTTTCATCAGCCAAATCGAGCTCTGAAGACCATACGGGCCAAGCAAAGGGAAGTCTACCAGTGGGACTTGAATCAGACACGAGGACCAAGAAGTTTTCATCTGCCAAGTCGAGCTCTGCGAAGCGTAAGCGCACGCGTCACGTCAAGCAATCAGGAAATTCACTAGTGGGACCTGAATCTGACACAAGGGCCAAGGAATTTTCATCGACCAAATTGAGCTCTGAAGAGTATTCGCGTCAAGCCAAACAATCTGGAAGTCGTAGCCATCATCGAAAATTGTCTGATCATTCATCACTCAAAAGTGTATCAGAGACCTCACAAACTCATCGGACTCAAAATCGGCGTCGCAAAGCTTCTGAAAGGTCTAGGAAACACTCAGTTGAGGGACAACGGTATACGTCTACGAACAAGCGTGAAATCCCACATTCAGAGCGTCGTCGCCTTTACCATTGGGATGGATGGCCTGAAAGAACTCGGCACCTGCCAAACACAGTAGCGGACCTTGTGACCCACTGCGTCGACGCAAACGACGAAATTTACCGTCACGCAATGCAGCTGGCCGAACAGCTCGAAAAGAAGTACTCGGGGAAATCGAGATCTGGAACCAGAAAAAAAGTTTTAATCAATGAACAGCCATGCGTAAGATAAATCTTTATTTTAACTGGATATTTTTGACAGCCTGATTCAATTCTTCACAGGTTCAACACCAGTTCCATCATCATTACTACTACTAAAATAATCATTGGACCAGAAGTACATTATTCTCGTTGGAACCAGTTGGCACTTTCCTTGTGAAACAAATTGTCAAAATATTATTTAAATTAAAAAAAAAAGTGTACTTTGTGGACCTTTTTGAAACAACGTTCTCGATTTTAGTTACAACTTCCCACTCCATGACTCGCTTAAGTTACGTATAAATAAAAAAAATGGTTTAGTGAAAGATCCCCACAAACCATTTTAGTTTTGACAAAACTTTTTTGAATTATATGGCATTGTACATGCCATTTTATTAATCATTGTTCGAACAATGTTTCTTTGTAGCGAATCCTTTCATTTTACTGGTTGTACTTTCGTTGGCTTCATTTTCATTTCGAATGCCTCATGACTTTAGACTTGGTAGTTGGAAGCCAAGCTTTCATCGGGATTTCTTCCCACTGCTGCATCAGTGCTTTGACGATTGGGGGAATTTCTTCTTCTTTTTCTTCTTCCATTACTTCTTCCATTTCTTCTTCCGTTTCTTCTTCCTCTTCCTCAGCTGAAGTCGTATCATCGTCGTAACCCTCCAAATTTGAGTCATCTTCATCATTCTCCTGAGTGGAAAGTACATTTAACTAATAGTTACTGTGATGACATTGATGATGCTGATTGCCAAACCTCATCGGCATCTGTTACTAGATCGTCATTTATGTCATACTTCTTCCAGAAATCAAGATCGTTGGGTGCATAAGCGAGTGGGATGCAAACGTCTCCTTCCTGTGGCGTAGGAGGAGGTGTTGCAGATTCCATGGAGTTTGAAAGCGGTGGGATTAATCGTTTCTCGCGACCTTCCCTCAAGTAATGCGCAATGTCCAGATCACAAGAGGTAATGAGGTATTTGTCTAGGCGAATCAAAGTAGGGACACAGGCCAAGGCTTCCGCACTATAAAGTCAACAAGGAAATGTGAAACTTGTAACGGGCTAAATGGTGTATTTACGTATAGTTTTTCACACGCTGACAACCATTTCCAGTAAGGGTGAGAGCTTGGAGTGGAGCTCGACCGAGAAAGCGAATGTCGCTCAATTTAGCGATGCTGTTTGACCTAAAACCAAGTCACAAAATGAAGAAAAAACATTTTGCAATTTGTAGCGCCGGAAGCAGCTAACCTCAGATTCAAGTAAATCAAATGATTGAGTCCATAGGGAAGGAATTGAAAGTTGTCGATCCAATTCTGTCGTGCGTGGACACTAATGATCTTTGGGCAGCCAATCAGAAAATCCAATGAGGTCAGCTCATTTTGCGCCTGGTAAAAATACGACGGAATTTAGCATTACTGATGAGACTCACTGAAACAATTCGAATAAGGACTTACGATCCAGAGGTATTTCAACTCAGGGAGATCCAGTTTCCCAAGAGTTTTGAGTCCATTGCCACGAAGTTCCAATGTTTCCAAGTTTGTATACTTTTCAGCACTTACGACATCAATATTCTCGATAGAGTTATCTGCATGAAGTGTCAATCAATATTGAAGCATTAAAATATAAATCCATAATTTACAATTCAAGTTCAAGTAGACATAGCAATTCGATGGAATTCCATCAACGTCTTTGATTCCGTTTGACGCAAGCGAGAAGATCTGAAAGACAGCAAAGATAAAGGAAGCAGGAAGAAGCCAATGTCCGTACCTCAAGGCTATTGATCATGGGAATATCGTCTTCCTTAGCGACGATATTGTTCTCCGATACATTGAGCAGAAGCAGGTAATTCATTCCGGCGAATGCCTTCAGGTCAACGAGTTGATTCTTTGGCAAATACACGTAGCGGAGATAAGGAAAGTTTTGCAACAAGCTCACATCATTGATGCTCCTAAAATGTTTAGTAATTAGTTCCTGAATCAATTGAAATCCTAAGGAAAGGTTCTCACATGCTAGGATAGACGAATGTCATGAAGCCCAGGAAACCACCAGAGACTGCAAGGGTTAGTCGAAACCCTTTCATCATGTCATCTTTGCCAAGTTCTCGTTCATTTTTGACAACTTTGGGGTTAGAAAAGCAGCCAATTCCGTAGGGCCCGAAGTCAGAGTTTTCCTTTAGCTTTATAAAATTAAAACATCGTAAATCATTAAATTGATTGACCTTTATGTGATTACGCTGTTGGTACATTACCTGTGAGTATTCAATTGGAGGTCCTCGATAAATGAGCTCGCCCGTGCTGGTTTCAACCGGATCCTCCTTCTTTTCCGTTTTACACCAAAAGAAATCGTTTTCACGGCAAGAGGTAGGTAATGAAAACTGCAAATAGACACGGCGACAAAAATATTAACTACCGTATATTCGTAATCGCTCGTTATAATCTTAATTCATAGAAACATTATCAGTCATCCGACCTTTGTCAAAATACCAATTCGAATTACCTCGAAGGGGACAAGTTCTGGAAAAGTGTTTACGCCAAAGGGATTATAGTCGGCATCTTCACAGGGATCGTCAGGGAAAGCCCGACACATCGCTGAAAAGTAATACATAACCTCATGATTTATTACGAATTAATTATAAAAACATTGACTCACCTGCTTTAAACGTTTCAATGGTAAGATGCGGCTGTGGCGGAAATGCTTCGAACTCATCAAACTTTATTGAAAGATCCATCTTCGATTGCGTTCAGTGACTCGGGAGTCGCTTCTTTTTCGTTTCCTTTACACACCGAAATCAATTAATCACTGAAAATAAATCAGAATCAAGGCAAACCTCGCAAGTCCGGGTCCGAAAGAAAGTTCTAATCGGATGAGAATGGAGGTAGGTTTGCTTGCGCCATCCGCTTCCGCTTGTTGCTATGATGACACGAAATCTCATCGCTATATTTCGTTTTGAAAGTGATGTGCTCTTGGCTGGGGCGCAATTACGAAGTGACGATGATTGCAGGAAGCTTTCGTGTTTTGACCAATGGACATGACTTGACATAATGGTGACATGAGGTCATGGCGACATATGTCGCCTCTTTTTGTCTCATTGTACCCCGAATTCAGAATGAATTTCCCCGTAATTCTGCCGTACGGCGGGAGCCTAGTTTCCAAAACACAACAAAACACGCGTCCCAAATTATTATTAATTTTTTCCCCTTTAGTTAATTAAATTGAATTGTTAATTGCCTGATTACTTATTGACCTGGATTGGCCATCCATGCCTCAGCTGTATCCATAGGTCATGGCGTCCTATGTATTTACCTTCTTGATATTCAGCCTAGTCCTCTCGTCTGTCACTGGAAATCGCCGGTTCCTAGTACCAGCTAATCACAAAAGCCACTTGACCGTGCATAACGATGTGACGAACAAAACAGTGCCAATTGTCCTTTGGCATGGAATGGGTAACGTCTTTCATTAATAAACTGAAGCCGCCCTTAACCCAAGTTAATAATTTAACGCTTGAATTGTGCTCTCCAGGTGATACCGCTGTTGGAGTCAAGTATGCTCTTCGGTTCTTGCAAGATGACCTACCAGGCGTATTCATCAAATCCTTGCAGTTTGGCTCAAATCCAGCTGAGGTAAACGATAAAGCAAGATTACAGTTCACAATAAGTTGATTTGTCACCATTGTTTTGCTTTTTGAATACGTAGGATATGAAGAATGGTTACTTTTGGAATGTCAATGAACAAATTGAAAGCGCTTGCAAGCAAATAGCAGGGCAAGAAGAATTGAAGCATGGCTACAATGCAATTGGACTCTCACAAGGTGGTCAGTTTTTGTAAGTGTGAATTGAAGGTTATTAAATATTTAGTTGACATTAAGAAAATTTTGTTTTCTAGGCGTGGCCTGGTCCAAAGGTGTCCATCTCCACCGATGAAAAACCTAATTTCCTTAGGTGGCCAGCATCAGGGAATATTTGGACTCCCACACTGTTCCGCTCCAAAGGCTCGTTGGTGTGAAATAATTGACGAGCTCCTTTCCAAAGCAGCTTATTCCTCGTAAGCGTCGTTCACCATAAGTTTCACATACTGTTGTATTAGATTTAACATTGTCATTGTCTTGCTTTTCTTTAAGATGGGTACAAAAGCGTTTGGTTCAGGCAGAGTATTGGCACGACCCTCTCAAAGAAAACGTCTACAAGGCTAATTCCATCTTCTTGGCTGACATCAACAATGAACAAGTAAGTATAAACTCTCCTCTGAATAATAGAGAGGCATCGAAAATCTATACACGATATTTCTAAATCTAGATTCAGAATGAAAAGTACAAGGCCAACCTGCAAAACCTAACAAATCTGGTGCTGGTAAAATTTGAGCGTGATACTATGGTTGAACCAAAGGAGTCTGAATGGTTTGGCTACTTCAAACCCGGCAGTGACAAAGAAATGATGACCCTTCAAGAGTCTAGTCTTTACACAGATGTATGAGGAATAGTCAATTAATTATGTACTTCATTCCAACATCCGCTTTCTGATAATTATTATTCTAAACCAACATAGGATCGGCTTGGATTGAAAGCCATGGACTTGGCAGGAAAGCTTCACTTTCTTTCCGTCGATGGGAATCACTTGCAATTCACAAAGCGATGGTTCCGTGAGAACATCCTGAAGACTTTCCTCTTAAACTGATGGCAACTAAACTTAAAAAGGAACATTGACATATGCAGCATGACTAGAGATGACATGACCCTCAAAGGTAAACTAAGTCACAAATGATTCGAATAAATAGGCACTGATAATTATTGTTGTTGTGATTAAAGCTGGCTAAAATAGTAAAATGTTTTTTCTTTTGTTGGAATTTGGTGACCTTCTGAATGGAAGGAAACTCAGAAAATGCAATTTCGTGGGAAGTGTTTTGTGAATTGTGTTGTCTGAAGGGTCAAGCGGGGTCAAGTGTGACCAGTTTGAGGTGAAACGGTGAAAGTTAGTGAGATGTAAGGAGGGGAGGAGGGGCCGAGAAATGTTTTTATTTTTGTGAGGAGGGAAAGGGATTTTTTGTTCATTTGGGAGAGCAAAGGAGCAGACGAGTGATTACGTGTGCTCAGCTGATTAGTTAGTTGTTCTCTTCCGTCATCAGTTGTACGGTACCCTGGTCTGGTGGACGAGATCTTGTCAGTCTTACTCCACTGGAGGACGTGTCACGAATTGGGACAAATTCCACCACATTCCAAGGCTAAATTGAAAGGTAAATCTCCCTGACATTGATTGACAACGTTGGATATCAAACAATACAAAATACATTCCTTTCAGTGAGGCCAGTTGGACTTCAGTTGGGCTCAGGCCTGTGATTCCATCCTGTCTGGACACTGGAGTCACATTCATAGCTATACTCCAGAATAAAGGGAATAACTCCTGGAACGAAAGTTAAAGTCAAACGCTTCGCGTCGTTGTAAGTCCTCATTTACATATTAATTGAATGACTGCTCCACTTTATCAATTAAATTGTAACAGGGAAAAACCATAAAAATGGACGGACAAATGAATGTCAACAACGGAGAGTCTAGCACTGGAACTGGGGAAGCACCAGGATCAGAACCACCGGCCACCGGTTCTACTTCAGGACAATCAGCAGCTACATCTACGCCATCAGTACCGCCGGTCCCAGACCCAAGGACAATTGATCCAGCTGTTGTTGGAGTCGACCCGAGCCAGTACAATCTTCGAAACCCAGGTAAGTTTATGAATTATGATGTGAGCTGTTCTGTGTGAGGGTTGGTTTGAATTATTTGGTTTCTTTTAGCCGTGAAGCGACTAATGCGTGAAGCCGCGGAATTGGCCTCTCCGAGTGATGAAGTGTATGCAAGACCTTTGGAAGACAATCTCTTCGAGTGGCACTTTACCATTCGTGGTGCTCCAGAGAGTGACTTTGACACGGGTGTTTACCATGGACGAATCATCCTACCGCCAGGTAATAGATGGTCTAAAATCCTCTTTCTAATTTAATTTGCTAAATCATAAAAACTTAATTGAATTGTTTTTTATCAGAGTACCCCATGAAACCTCCGTCGATTATCCTGCTCACGGTATACACTACATCAAACTCTGGCTTTATTAGACTCTGATTTTCAATTGTTTTCACTTTTATTAGCCAAATGGCCGCTTCGAAACTGGGACCAAGATTTGTCTCTCCATTTCTTCCTATCACCCAGAAACTTGGCGCCCTTCATGGTCTATTCGGTATGTGGATCAACTGAAATTAAAGTTACCAGCAACAACCGGAACCGCAATTATGCCTTATATTTCAGCACTGCCTTGGTTGCATTGATCTCTTTCATGACAACGGACAGTCCTGGAGCCATTGGATCTGTAGAAATGCCCTCAGATGCCCGAAAAAGCTTGGCCAGAAAGAGTTTGACCTGGCAATGTCCCACCTGCGGTCCTTCGATTAACCACATCAAATACGTAAATACGTTTTCACAAATTATATTGATACAGGCGAGGCAAGTAAATCCTTTTCTTCCAGATTTGTCGGGGATCACCAAATACTGGACCGCCCAAGGCCCAGCAGCTTTTCCATCTTCCACATGACCCGAACGTGGCCGTGGACAATGCGGTCCCACCCGCGGAGATCACCCGTCATCGGATTCGGAATGGTCCAGAATATATCCCCTTGGACGGTCGTGGAGGTGACAACGGGGCTCAAATCCCAGTCCACGAGAGACCCTTTGATGGCGATGAAGACGAAGTCCAGTGGGGTGTGATGACATTTGTCATCGGTGGAATTTGGTGCGCCATTTTCGGGCTTACAATTCGGCGCCTTTATCTGAGCGGATTCTTCGACTTCATATAAATCCAATCTACTCATCACATACTACACAGCTACACTTAGCATCCAAATTACAAGTAAGAAACCAAAGACATCGGAAGAATCTAAGCCAGAGAAGCGAGAGAATGGTCTTTGTTATCATCACTTCAAGAGTCACCAAACGTCGAGTTTACACGTAATTCAAAGCACGAGATCTAATAACTGCTTTAAATAAATTATCTGGTGAACTCATTCACAAGTGGAATTAATAATCCGTACATTTTATAGGTCATCTTGTATCCTAACTTTTTAACCCTTACACTCTGCAGATTGTAAAAGTCTGCAATCGTTTATTCAGTTGAATAGATTAACAGTCCACCATCTATAAGACTGAAAATGGAAATATAATAAAGTTAATCTATTTATTTAAATGAGATATTATTAAACTGTTGAAAAATCTAAAAACGTAAAGCACCATTGAAACAGAAAAGAAGGCTCATTCTAACAAAAATATTTAAGAGATCCTTTTCAGACCAGTGCTTCAGAAGCTTCCAAAAAATTCCTTTGTCCCAACGTGTTTCTCAAAGGAGTCTGGGGCTGCAGCAGGTCACTTCATTCAAGGTCATCAATTGGATCCAGTGCGCTGGACGGACCTTGAGGTGGCACAACGACCGGGAACAGAAATGGAAATGGGACGGGGAGAATCGAAATCCGTTCTGTATTCGGGGGAATCGTCCTTGTCTGCGCATTCGGCTGGGATGTCAGTGACGGAACAGGTCCCTGGTTCAATGTCAACTGTCGCCGTGGTTGCTGCTGTCCTTGGTTGCTAGGTAGGGGACACGTGACTTGCTCTAGACCTTGCGTCACGTGTGTCGTTGATTGATACAAAGTTGGACCAGGATGGAAATGCCGGGGAATCTTGTTCATTTTTATCAGCGATGATCCCATTGGTGGGGTTTTATCCAAAGGGGAAGTGTCTCTACGCAGACGCTTGGGATTTCCATATTCCTTGATACTTGTCCCTGGAAAGTTTACCAGTTGCGGACTGCTGTGGGTTTTCTTGATGGTCATTGGTAGCTTCTTTGATGGAGGGAGGATACTGCTCGAACGAGTCGAGGACGTAGCAGGAGTGTAAACTTCATCCTTCCGAGGATGATTCCACGACGAATAAGAATTAGAAGGAGCTTCTGGAAGCTTGGTCATGTTTTGTATCCCGAGAAATTCGATGTCACTTGTCCTCCAAATGGAAGATGCGTCATTGGCTAGCCAGAGTGCAGGGGTAATTAAATCCTTTCCACAAACTTCTCCAGCTTCTTTTTCCTAAAGAGCCAAAACAAACTGTACTGTAATGTTAGCTAGGAGTATACAGCCGAGCCAAATATGGGACTAATAAGCCAAAGACGAAGCATATTAGTATCCATTATTGAGGTTTTGTGTCTGTATTTATAATATTCCCTGAAGATGAAACGTGAGAGATGAAGTATGAAAGAATGTTGTTAAGCAAATTGGTCCACGAGACTAACGAGAACTGGAGGCACGCACAAGGATCGAATCGGAAATAAATTCACATGCAGCTCATTCCAATTAAGATGCAATTTGGAAACTTGGATCGCCCATAACAAGTACCTTAATTTGGTGTAAGTGTGACGTGGTTTCTTCGCAAAATAGCTTTAATTTGAATTGCGTCAGACAGCATTCAGAGCAGAATTTTGTCTCGTCGAGATTTGAATGAGAACTTACTGCAGCAGCACTGAGTTTCTTTCCACTGGCAGCGTTGCTGCACCAAAGACAAGCCGAGCGCTTCTTGAAAACGGCTCGTCGAAATTGCTCGTAGCAGCGCTCAGAGCAGTATGTCCATGAGGAGGAAGTCCCAAGTCCATTTGGCGAAGAAACGCTTCTTTTACTACACCAGCTACACAGCTTCCCGGTCACTGATAGGACAAATTCAAAATTAAAAGATGATTCATGTAGTTTTGTATATTGAAATATCCTCTTGCCTTTTGAAGAAGCGATAATAGCTGGCTTCCTCAAATCCAATACTTCCTCTGGGACTTCCTGCTGCCGCTGTGCAATAATAAACTAGCATTAAAAAGAGGCATCTAAACTTTCCTTCGGAGAATCTTGAGATACTTTGTTCGTCAATAAGTTTCTAAAAATAGAGGGATTTTGAAGGGGGAGGAAACACGTGAGTTTAGTCGCCCGATTTAATGTCGCCATTTCAAAATTCCCGTTCATTTCTACGTAGTTAGCTTATGGAATTATTTCCTTCCTCATTTCCTAGTACACGTGAATACAAGCTCAAGTTTCATTACTAATAAAATTGTCTTCTGTAATTCATCTCATATCGTTATGATCCTGAATTAGACCCCTAATTGTCAAACCTCCGATAAACAGACCGGGTACAAGGTCTTGGGAATCCGGCGTCACTGAAAATGTTCAATGAACTTGCCCCTCGCTGTCATCCCATCACTCTCAAAACTCGTATACAAAAGCTTTATCTATATTGTCCAATGGCCAATTCACAGTTTTGACTAGCTTTGTTAGTTACCACCGATTTTGTAACATTTATGCACTTGTGTTAACTCCATGTTAATGACTTTGCCTACAGAGCCTATAAGCGTGCCAAATCCAAAGATTTCCAAAGTGATTCCGAAAGGAACTTAAATGGAAGGGGAAGAACTGGAGACATTGGGTGTTTTACACTGTAGAGGGGAAGAATGAAGCGGATGACCTCTGACCCTATGGCGGGTAGATTTGTTGTCGGGAACGGGTGCGGGGGATTTGGGTGGTTCGTTGTAATGAAATCGGATCTAAAAATGGAAAGGAGAGAGGCAGGAGTATCGAGTGGCGGAGGAGATATGGAAGCGAGGAGTTTCGTATTTTGTATATGGAAGTTTTGTAATAGAAAACCCGGGTAGGAATCCGATCTTCGAACCGAAATAATAAACCAGTGAAATCTAATCTTCCTTTGCCTCTTCTTCGTCGTCGTCTTCTAATTCAGCCCTCCTCGAACAAAACTGATTTCAACACAGAATCTTCCGAATGACTCCTTCTATCATCCGTACCCAAAGCTAGCTTCCCAGAATTAGAATTACAATAGGAAACCACAGGCTCTATTTATTTTAGTGGGTAACCCCTCCACATTCGCAAATCAAGGTATCCCTACACACTTCATAAATTCATTAATAAAAATTAGTTATGTGGACGAACATAAGGAATGGAGTTCCCTTCTAAGGAGCTAACGGAATAAAAACCCTTCTTAACTGCAGTTAACTGCAGTTAATTCAAAAGACTTTAACAATGAAGTGATCTGATGAGTATGGAATGCGTATTAATTTGAGTCTAAAGACTCTTCGCTGGTTTCGCTGGTGGAAGGTAAGAGAAAGTGAAAGTGGAGAAAGCGACACGCTTCTTCCCATTGTTGACTAAAAGACTTGAAGTCCAAGTTCCAAAGTTCCAATTGTTCTTACCGGTTCCATTGATGATGATGTGACTGCTGTCCCTCGAAGAATATTAAACCGAGACTCCGGATCCGGTGTTCTGTCTGCTGCCGCACGCATGGAGCACTTTCGTCTGGACTCACTTGCAAACTCCGACTGACTGGAAGAGAAGTCTCCTTGTTGATATCCGAAGATTCCACGATTCACTCCCATCCATGCGTCGCATTTGCTCAGCCATTTCCGTCTCCAGGCTAAAAGTACCACCAATTTCAAAATAACTCAAACCAGTCACATGAACCTTGTCTCACATCCACAAAACATAGGAAGTTAAAAGGTCAACTAGGGGACATGAATTCATTAGTCTTAAAGAAATAAGAGAAGAAAGGGTACCGCATTGAGGAACGGTTTAAATGTGAACCAATGTTTTGGCAACTGGTGAAAAAAGTCCAGAATCCTCACTGCCCCCGTATTCTCTTAGTGTAGTCCAGCAATTAAAACAGCGGCACTGCATTTGTCTAAGGGTAATTAAGAGGGATTCCTTGACCCTTCCTGTAACCTATAACCCTACTTGCTCAACCTTGATTTCTAGCAGATTACTCCAATTAATTTATTTTAAACCAACTTTTTTCGTATAATATATAAAATATATCAGAATTTTGTATCACTTGACATATATTCCGTTTTATAATGTAGAAAGTAGACTCTTTGAACTTTTGGTTTCTTTAGAGAGCTAATAATGAAAGAGTAAATTATAGTAACAATTTTGATTGTTAATGAAAGATAAGTTTAAGAGGATGAATAAATATGTATAATGGAATAATAATATGATGAAGTGTGAACATGAAAGAAGGAAAACTAACAGGGTTAATGAACCAATCGAATCACTATATTGCCTAGAAGGATGAGAGCAGCGTCAAGGATTCAAAATTGCCACCAGAAAAATACTCTGTTATCTGGTAACAGCAGCAGCCTCTAAGTTAGGAACAGTGCTTGAGCTGATTAATAAGACAAATGGCAAATTAAAATACTGTAAGCAGTCGCATCAGAACCATTAGCATACCTGTGTGGAGATTAGCAACAGAGATGATCTGGAAAGTCTTCCTCATCGAACAGAACGTGGCAATCGTTACAATGAATGTCATTGTCGGGTGTGACTTCAAAGTTTGTAGACCCACGTTTGTACTGCAAGTCGGCAGGAAAACCGGCAAGCCGCAAGTTTTCTGGAGTTAGCTCCACCAACTCCAGAACTGGGGTACAACCACCAACTCCTGCTTGCATGATGACTGGAACAGGAACATTTTCAATTACTTCTCGCTCAGTATTATTTTGGATAGGTGGCTCTAGGTCGTAGAGTAAAGTGCCATCAGATTCACCAAGAGATTCCATTTGTACGGTAGAAGAATTAGGAGCAGGAGCGGATGACTGTGCAGTTTGTGCTCTCTGGAAGCAGAATGAATCATCAGCACAGAAGCTTTATTATTAGCTTATATTATAAGAATTAATTCCAGCAGCTTGCACATGTTCACTAACCTTAGCATGTTTCTCAGCCATTAAACGGTTTACTAGAGCCTCCTGACTGATTGGGGTGAGAATACGACGTTCCAGTTCAAGTCCCGCAGACGTGATGGGCAGCCAAGACAACTCCGACGATGGTGGAATGTCTGCATTCTGGAAGTAAAATGAAAGGTACAGAACCCCAATCAGTTGCAAACGTTTCCACGTGGTCACTAACCTCAGAACTTGAAGCAATCTCCATATTGTTGACCAGAGCCCCAACGTCGTAGACTGAATCGGCGGTATTCGAGGTCTGCAGAAACTCCATTTGTTCTGTAGAAGAATTTGTGGGAAGCTGAGAAGGAGCCGATGGCAGAGTAATTTCTGCACTCTGGAAGTAAAATAAATAATCAGTTACAGAAGCTTAATAAATTGCAGCAGCTTCCTCGTTCGTTCACTAACCTCAGTACTTGACGCAGCCTCTAATCCAGCTTCAGTCAGCGGCGCTTCAGGTTGAACCACATCAGAAGGACAACTAGGTCCTGGGTCAACCAAACCAGGAACGCTGAGTTCAGCCATAGCCGCATAGCTCCGTCGAGGTCGTTTCTTTTTCGGGTTTTCATCGTAAAATGCCTTCCTCTTCCTTTTCTTCTTTCTGGAGGCATCAGAGACGTCTTGAGAAATGTATTTAGACTTCTGAATACGGAGAATTATTGGAGGTCGCGCTGCTGGAACACTCCGATTTTGCGGCTTAGGTCTGATCCAAGGTTCCTTATTCTGGGCCCCCAACATTTCTCTAGTCAGGGATTGCGATTTGCTTGCTGCTGCTCGCTGAGGATTTGCAGGGGACCCAATAGGGCAATATGTGACAAATTGTTTGGCACATGTAGTCGTTATTCTAAATTGCTCCTCTTGTGATGGCTTCGAGTTGATCGCTGGAAAAAAGTTTTCGAAAAAGAGCAAACCAAACTCTTCCACATGCTGGGTCATATGGGCGGCCAGTTTCTCGATCCGCAACAGCTTCGGGCAACCGAACTTGGGGCATTTGATGCGATTAGATGTTTCGTCTAAATGTGCTGCATAGTGCTGCTTAGCAATATCTGCTAACTTCGTTTCGGTCGGTACATCGAGCACTTCAAAGCAAACTAAACACTGGAACTTTGCAATGGACTTGAGACAAATGATTAAATCTTGTATCCTTGAGTGACTGCGGTGGCATCCGAAACAGATGCCCAGCAGAGCTCTAAAATGATGCATGGGATCCGGGAGTGGTCCAACGGGCGGTGCTGTCCAAACTGGCTTTGGCGGTTCCTCTGCATTTTTCTCAGCGCCTTCGGCAGTTGGTAATGGTGCCTCCGCTGTGGTAGCTTGGTTAGCTTGATTTGTTGTCGTATCGGTAGCTGAGGCGACTGGGGCGACTGGGGCAACTGGAACAGCCTCTGTTTCGAGTGGCGGGTGTGATTGTATTTCCGCCTCGACGTCACCGACGCTAACACTTTTAACTACTGTTATGTAAGGGGCAGGCTTGAAACGAACAGCAACGGTTTCACCGGGTCGAGTTGAGCTTGACTTAGAAGCAGCACAAGACGATCTCTTACTTAGTTCAATCGGTGGCTTGCCAGGACTGTCAGCACCAAGACCGACAGACTCCGCCAAAGGGATTCTTGTTAGTTTTACCCGGAGGTCCTTAAGGTTATTGTCTCGAATTTGGGCTTCGGAGGGAAATGTTCTTTCCTCTTCTGTCTTTGATTTTGCCAACCAAGACTTCTTCGTAAACCGCCGATACGCAAGAAAATCATTATTCGTGGTTCCGTTTCGTCTACCACTTGGGCGAGGGGCTGCTCTGGGCGGATTAATGGTGGTAGGTTCTGGTTCCTTCGAGGAACTGGCGTTGGTGTTAGTTTCAGGCTGGAGTGCAGTACTTGCTGGTATTGAAGGACTGGGCTGGCTCACGACGGGGACGGGAAATGCAGTACTGGCTGGTATGGAAGGACTGGGCTGGCTCACGACGTGGACGGGAAATGCAGTACTGGCTGGTATGGAGGGACTGGGCTGGCTCACGACGTGGACGGGAAATGCAGTACTTGCTGGTATGGAAGGACTGGCCTGGCTCACGACGTGGACGGGAAATGCAGTACTTGCTGGTATGGAAGGACTGGGCTGGCTCACGACGTGGACGGGAAATGCAGTACTTGCTGGTATGGAAGGACTGGCCTGGCTCACGACGTGGACGGGAATCGTTACTTCTTCAGGCAAATTGTCTGTTACGACGGCAGTGACAGTGGCACGTCTGTCCTCAACTGAGCCATCACCTGCTCCTTCGTCGTCGTCGTCGTCGGTAGCCCTCAGTGGTGGCTGCCATGAAGCCTGGAGTTCCTTTGAGCTGCTCCTTGTTACACGCCCAGTGCTTGGGTTGCCAGGAATGTGTTTAACCTTGACTACTGTAGAGAATAGGATCTTATTTCTTTTTCGCAGTCCACAGAGCGGCGGCACGTCTAAATATAAGATAATAAGTCATAGAAATTAGTATAGTTGAATTTATACAATTCATATGCTGTGAAGATTCAATTCCATAAGAATTCAAAAACCAATTTTTAAGGGCATGAAAGTCAAGTCGATAAAACCGAATCCAATTAATAAATTACTGCTAAATAAAATGAAAGCGCAAAGGTTATATACAAAGTCTTACCCGTTGTTTTGAGATTCTGCTTGCATTTTCTATCAAAGTGACGAGCCAGTTGCCACAGACCCCCACGGGGGGTTCTGCAGACCAAACATCGAACACGCTTAAAATCACACCAGGCTAATGTAGCGCGCAAAGAGGGATGCCTGTTGGTGATATGTTCTTTGTAGGCTACGAACGAAACAATGAATGAAATAACTTATTCTTGAATGGAGACATATGAAATATACACTGCACTCACCTTTATGATGAGGAGGTATTGCGATACACGAGTAACATTTGGCCGGCGTCCAGGCGGCGTCCTTGACCCAAATTCCTTCTGTTCTAACCACAGGAAACGTAGATGGTACTAGAAAGAAAGAAAGAGATGAATGAATGAATACTCGCATTAGCCTTATCTCAATTAAATAATGAACGAGTACTTAGTACTACATGCAAAAATTACTACTAATTCTGAACACTGATCCGCCTACTTTAGCAGTCTCAGTCAATTTTAGCTTCACCAATTATTAATGTGACCCTGTCGAGTTAAGTCTGGGTTTACCTTCCACACCAGAAGCATCTGTCTTGGGTTGCTTCAGAATAGGTTTTCCAGGACGTTTGTTCAGCCTCACTGGAACCAGTGGCGTCTCGGCTTCACTCAGATCGTAGATAATAGTGGTTTCCCACGGAGCCTCGTCCTCCGACTCATCCTCAATCAGGATCACTTCATCGTCATCTGAAAAACGTGAGAGCTCATTTAATACACATTTCTGGAATCTCGTGCTTCATACACCACAACTCACCATCAAGACAAATACAATTTACAGGTCCTTCTGTAGTTTGTCGAATCACTTCCACTTTCACATTCTTCATCTCCTCTCCACCTTTATACGGAAAATAGACACCATTAAAGTCATAATTTTTTTTAGTTAAAATATTAATTACACTAGACTAGAGTAGACAAGCGAATGAGTGTGTCAGCGGGCAGAATAGACTAGGAGATATTATTAGGATTATTGTGGTAATTAATAACGTTAATCTCAATACCACCAGTGAGGAAGTGACGAGTGGTAATTAAGCAGAGGAAGAAACGGGATAAGTAGATTCGTATCAGGACAGGTGTAACGGTGTAGTGTAAGACTATAATAAGACTATACCCTGAGTCCTGATCATCCCTTGCCTTTGACCTGACCTCGTAACCCATTACTTATGTTGTTCCTTACCATTGATGAGGTGACTATCCTGTGAGGATTCCATGTGTAAGAGGTTACTGGAAGTGTTGATTAATGGGAGTGTCTGTTAAAAATTAAAATGGAGAAGAATTAAATGACCACCTGAAAGACAACTGAATTGAGGGGCTGTGAAGAAAGGATGAAGAGGGGCGAAGGAGGCGTGGAACGTGGAAGGAAGGAAGAAGAAGAAGAAAAGAAAGGAAAAACAATGCAATGTGCAGAAATTGTGCGTGAAACAAAAACAACCATCCAAATGTGGGCGTTTTTTACATCTATCATAAAATCAAAACTAATTAAATGTGTATTAATTAAATCTGATTTATGTGCATAATAGAGATAGGAAGTTCTTAGACACCCCTTAATTGTATATTCCACAAGGATTTGCCTGGTTTCTTTACTATTTTATTCTATACTATGTTATTCAAAATATAAAATTCAGAGATTTTGATACTGCTCTGGATCTAATTCATTTTGATATTGATTCCAAGCAATATCAATGTATGATTGGTAACTTGAGCCCGACAACTAGCACTATTTAATAAGATCTTCTTAAATGCCAGAAGCTACTTTACCCTTTTGTCATGTCTGTCTGTCGTCCTTTTGTAACTCAGGATCTACTGGACACTGGACCGTTATGAACTCTTCATGGTCACCTAATTAAAATACAGACACTCATAAGTGACCTATTTCCGGGTAAAATGTAAAGATCAAAGGGCTTATCTCATATAATGTGAAAATGACCTTTATAGAAGTTATTACTTCCAATGAGACAAGCAACTTTTCTATTCTGTACATTTTGAGTTATTCGTGACTCGCTAGCAGAGGTATTTCAAAACACAAATTCAGCATTTTTAACTTTTTTTTCATTGTTCTAATCTATTCTACGCCTTTTCACTCCTAATCATGTAATCTAATGCCGCTACTTTATTATACCCAGGTCAGGTTACAATGGTTTAGTCATTTTCGAATTGCTATTTGGTGATTTTGGTAGATGTGCTAATGCTGATGATGAATGACATTATGAATGAATAATGAGTGTTTTGACATTATTGATTAGTGGCAAAGGACACAGTTTGATTAATGATAGTGAGTGAGGATGAATAATATGAAATGGTCCTTGGTATGAAACTGTAAAGACGTAATTTGTAGGGGTTAGAAGTAATTGAAGGTGTCTTACTTGTGCTGGTAGTAATGTTGACAGTGCTCACAAGGATGTAAGTGTTCAATTAATTGACTCTTATTAGGTTACAATCAAAACGTTTGATCACACGATGCATGCAGCACCCAGCACGACGCAGGTTTGTCTAAAAGTCCCTTTCACAGCCACTTGCGGGATTTAGAAGAATTTAAAGTTAACCATTGGGAAGCACAAGACTGACCTGATGACCTGCCCTTAAAATTAACTAATCTAAGTCCAATTAATTAACGTATTTACGATAAGTACTAATAAAGGGTACTCCTGTTTTACTTGAACTTGAATAAATCGACTGGGATGGGGGTATGAGAAAATGGTGTAGAAATGAGGCGCCTGCCGTGGTTCACTTAAGACAAAGTTTGCTCCAATCCCGACAGATGCTACTTGCATAATTTCTAATCCACAAGCTAATGAAGCGAAGCCGTCATTAAAACACACAAGCTGGGAATTAAGGACCAATTTCTGGATTTATTTTGTAATTGACAAGAGGAAGGTCAAGGACATGAGCTCATGAGTATTCTTTGAAACTGTTGCACCGAGACGAATACTGCGGTGCTGAGTTTCCGTATAACTTTAGTTTCCTCATCCTGAGTTAAATTGTAAATGACAATTTATTGTCCCACCCTTGGGACGGGTTTCCTAATTAGTAACTGGGCTGTGAATTAGTCATCATATCAAAACAAAAAGACACGAGACCCTGAAATGAAGACGCCACCCATGAAATGAGCAACGAGGATGAGGAAAGGATGACTTCTTGAGTAAGCTTTATAGTAAAGTGTTGAGTATGTTTTTGTTATTTATATTTGAAGCGAAGGTGGACGGGTTTCCTGCATTGGAGGACACAGACTGACGACAAGAATAATGACAACAACAACAATGGACTCGAGAAGTGCATTGGGACCGTTATAAACTACCCCCTTCAACCCCTGTGCATTGTTGTTCTGAGTCCAACATCCCTTTCACTGCCATCATCATCAGCCATAAAGGATGACATGCCTCTATTTATTTGAATTCACGCTCACTTCCAATTGCCAATTGCAGTTGGCATCATCCCTTGTCCCTCAGACCATCATCCCTCCAAGGAATTGATGTACACGTCAAGAATACAACTCACGATTCGCAATATTCTACCTTCCCTTTCGTTGTTCTCAATCAAAAGCACTTCAGTATCAGGCTAGTCAAGGAACCCAACGCAAGGACGCCAGTGAGTTATGGAGAAGCAAGAAGCTTTGGGAAGTTGTGACTCGATGACCACAGTGACGATGAAGGACTACACTCCAGGCATGGAGTATCCGGATCCACCCCCTGTAAGAAATAAAACGTCTTGGTCCAAGATTAATCCTTATTGTTTGGCAAAGGGTCTGAAGCTCTGAAGTGCCAATTCAACTAGGGTTGCTGGCTTTGGACACGTTTTGATTAGCGTCCTTTGTTCATTCCTCTATTTGATCCTGGAGATAGCATTTTCAGAGCAATTTTTTCACAAACGAGTTTAGACTTAGACTCCATTGCATATTCGCCGGAACTATTGAGCTCCTTTTCGACTTACACGGCATAGGGCTTTGACCTCGTTTTGATTTGGCAATAATAAATTCTTTTGCGTATAAATCGTGTTCAAAGTTTGCAACAAATGGCTAACCTCAACTCTCATTTTTACATCTAAACAATTCCTTTAAAACTCTGTCCAAGCGGAACTTATTGAAGCAACAGTTTTCCATCGCATATGAGTCCATTTCCGGTTTTGGTACTTTATATCAATATTGCAGAAAAAATATCCTTCGAACCGTAACGCGGAAGTTATCAGAACCCACTTTAGTTTGCATAAATGGACTGATTCCAATAATATAAGTTCTATGATTTTTGGCGACATTCACGACGCTTTTACTGAATACTTTTCCAAATAAAGGTGTAAAAGGTATAATTTTATTTCTGAATAATGCCAAATGTAATTGGTAATTGCTGCTTTTCCTTTCACATGCTTGTTAGCTTTTAATTTCGAGGCAAAGGGTCTTCGGAACGAAGCGAGGGTAAAATGGCTACGGTGTTGGGCTGCCTTGAGTCATTTTTAGAAAGTGCTTCATGTGACTGACAGAATTGGAAGTGGTGGGTAAATTGGCTAATGTGTGGATCCTGTCGTTTAAATTGGATGTCACTCTCTCATTATGCTAAAAGGAGGTTGCGAAAATGAAGACAAAGAACGTTGAATCCTAAAATATATCCTTGCAAAGAACGGGGCGATAACCTTTCCCTTTCAAATTATTACTTGACCTCTACGTTGGTGGAAAACTAATGCTTCATGTCGACAATTTCGGGCAAGTGTCGGCGCAGTAAAGACAAGGACAAGATTGGGCTGAATCTTTAGGAAACTTGGTTTCAACTTTCAACCCCATCGACAAATGTGTTCAAATGAGTCCCTCTTCGACGTCTTCGAACTTTCATTTCCTCGTAAAGTGAAGCCGCTTGAACGCTTGAGCGGAGACACGAGTTCTTTGCACCAAGCTTTGCTAAGTCGTTTTCATCTTTGTAAAAATGGGAATCTTTAAATCTTTCTATCAAGTCACAGAAATGAAAACACTCAACTTTACACCGTTTCACATTCTAGTACAGTTGAGTCGTGCAAAAAATGGAAAATTTTCGTGTTTCTAATCAATTTTCCATCTACTCGTGCTTGTGTATTGAATATCGCTTCGCGCATATAGACGCCAAGTCATGCATATCGCGCACACTCAATTTGTACTGAAGGGTAACGAAGCATGGACAACTGTTTGACTTTTGAGCCCAACTGAAAACTTACATGCGTAAGATAACAAAATTAAGTTATTATTATTTTGTTTCTGCGTAACAGAGCTACAAGACTGCTGGTGGGAAATCAACGGCTATTCAAGTGACCAAAATAATCGCCATCACTGGAATCATCATTGCTGGAATGATTTCATTCTCCATCATTTTCTCCGCGTGGCTCACAACTAGTAACAGAGCCTGCGACCTTCCGCATCAGCAACATCAGCAAACGGTATGACACGCCATTATTCGACCTTAACTCGTTTTAACTCTTCAAAAAAAAATTTTGGACTCCTTCAGTTAGAGCATTTATTGGTTGGCATAAATGTAAAGCATACCTTCCATACGTGACCTTCTGGATATAATGACAAAGTGCACGCCTTCAAATGTCATTCAATTAACATCGGAGGATTTAGAGCATTTTGAAGGGAGTTTTTCCTTTTGTTTTCTGACCTGGTGAACACATAAATTACAAACTGAAGATGACTGAGTTTCCTTTTATTTTTCTAGGCTGAATCCTTGCTTGCACCACAGCTCCTACGAAGTGCCTTGATGAGTGGAGGTGACCTCGATTTATCTGAGAGCAAAGTTGAACCGAAGGAAAAAAATACATCCTCAGAGGAAGAGTCGGAAGAAGACCCAGGGGCAGGGGACGACGTCGATGAGACTCTAACTTTACTCAGACTTCCGCTGGAACTCAATCTTCACGATGTAAAATTTTGAATTTTGATTTTAACTACTTTTCTTCGGATTGATTCAAGCTGCGTTAGTCATTTGTTGATGCGTCTCAGTCCCTGGTTTTGACAAGCAATTATTGAAACGATTTCCCTTGACTTCCGCACACTCTGCTCTTCCACATTTCTCACTTTCTTCCCACGAGAACTGGGTTTCCATAATAAAGTAAAACATCAAATGACCGCATTTCCCCTAACATCCGCCTAATTACGACTAATGACAACTAGGGCAGCTCGGTAGTTAACATTATCTGAGGCTATGGGAAATGAAGCTGAGGAAGGATGTTTGGCTGTCAAATCTCCAACTTGCAATCAAGTGTTAACGATTAATGAGATTAATTTTAACTTTTATGGTATGTTATAATTTCATCATCAGTTCAATCTGACACAAAAAACTCATTCGAGTTAGCGGTTCTTGTTGGGATTCGTGTAAAAGAATCATTTGCCTTACTTTAAAGGTTAGTCAATGGACATGCTTTTTCTAGCATTTTGAACAGAATCAAAGTCCAAAGGGCACTGAATTAGCACTTTGAAATGAGAGTTGCAGTTATAGATTCGCTTTCTCCCCGTCACATTTAGGGACGTGAAGGGGACAATCAATCACAGTTGTATCTCACTCTTTTCTTAATTTCTGACAGCTCATATCTAACTCACATTGTAAATAATACTTTCGAAAACATATCCGTTTTTCTACTGACTCAATTCATGTACTTGCAGCATTTGTTCGAGAAGAGTCCAATGCAACGAGGGCGAATGAACTGTTTCGTTGAAAAAAAGAAAGCGGAGGAAGTCGTTGATGAGCAGTCGAAGTCGCTTCCGCCACTTTTCGGACTCAATATCAGCACTGATCCCAGATATTTGCGATTTACCGGAGAGAAAATCGCCATTTCCTGTGGCTCGGGTGACGAGCGACCACACCCAGCAGCAGAACAGCCACCTCGAATTATCATGAGAACAATGGAGGCACATCCCCAGTACCATCCATTCCTGCATGCGCCACCACCTCAATTCCACCAACAAATGAAGAGCCAAGATACCTCTCCGTCGTCCAACCTTCCAGTCCAAGTGATTGGCCCAATTCCCTTGGGTCAAACAAACTCCCTTCAAGAGCTCCTGAATGACCTTGGGAATGAAGGCCATGGCATTGGCCAAATGCTCCCATTCCTTATTCCGCAGGCGCAAGAGACAGGGCCACTCTCCCACTTTCTCAATTTACCCCGGACATCACCGCAAATTAACATTGGCAGTCGCCGATCGTTCCAGGATGCTCAGTTATCCGAATCCGAAGTTCCTTTGATATTCCAAGCATCAGATATCCGCGAGAGAGCTTTGCATCAACCAATCCCTATCGTTCCGCGGAATCATTTCCCACATGGTAAGCTCTCTAGAGGGTTTTTCGAGTAATTGGAGCAATTTAATTGAACAATTCCTATTTATCTCTTTTCAGTGATTCGCCCAAGGTCCGTGGATACGAAGCCAGAGCCAACTCGAATGAAACGCTGTGCATGTGACTGTGCATGCAAGGCTCACAGTCAGTGAAATCGATTTCAAAATTGAGGACACGGGAAATGAATAGTGAAAGTCTCCCAGTAACACTATTAATAACTATACCAAGAGCATAAGTGTAATGTCCTGCATCTTTTTATATTTTCAACATTACTTTTTCCTTAAAGTGAAACACGCGTAAGGAGATTTCGAGAAACTTTTTCTATAGTTTGCTTGTTAATATACTTGTAGGACTTTGACAGGGGTTAATAATTCTGGATCAGATCGAATAGTCCAAATAAGAACAAAAGCTTGGCAATCTGTCTTCTCAACTCCCTATTTCTAAAAGCCTACTAAAATGCTTACACACAATTAATAAAAACATGGAAGTCCTAATTACCATCTGCTCCAGGAAAAGCTGAAGGATGTCGACACTCTCATTCAATTCATTTCTAATAATATTAGAAAGCTGAGACTGACTCATTGAAAGAGTAGTTTTTAAAAATAAATAATATTCTGGATTAATTGGAAACCTCGTTATTGGAAGATTGAATTTCGTATCCCAACGTGTTTGCTAGACTAACTGTCACGGTAATGCTGCCATACAATCAATGTCACTACGAGGTTGAGTCTGCTTCTTCCGGACTATATTTGTAATGAAGAATTCACCGGCTTTGTAAGAACTTCGGACGAGTGGTCCACTGGCAGTGTACAGGAATCCCAACTCATCTCCCATTTTACCCCAATAGG
>VNWY01000793.1:0-28739 GCA_009869845.1 Pseudachorutes palmiensis | reverse complement strand
CTTGTCAACCACGGTAACGAAAAAGTCTACGTTGTCTCTGAACGGAAGAAACCTGAAGAAAAATTTATACAACCGCAAGACAGCAATTGTTTCATTTGTGTTCCCAAATGTAGTCCATGTCGATGGTAAGATTGCAAAGTAAACGGTGCAATACAAGAACTTTCTACGAGTGGTAAAGTAACTGTGCCAGATATTTGGTATTTCTAACCTTCCATTCCAATCTAGTTCTGGAATATGAAACGTTGTGGGCAGAGAGACTGGATGTTTGAACGGATTCTGGACTGTTGTAGCTTCTGGATTTCGATATACAGAAACCCAACAGGCTTCAAAACCACCGTTGTTAATAACATGCTCAAACATTGCGCTACTGTAGTTAATCCTCTGGAAAAGGAAAACTATTACCGTAAAGCTAAAGTGAAAATTCACAAAGAACAGAATAGGAATAATAATTTTGGTTTTTACGAGATTTTGTGACATTTTGCAGAAGAATACGAATATAACCAAAGCACTGAACACGGAGAACAAGAGTGGCAGTCAGACTCCTACCAGTTTGTAACAATCCACCAGTTAAAGCTCTGGAGGTAATTGCTTCAAAACATGCCACCATATGCCTGTTTTTGAAGCCTGGGTAATTTGCATAAATTATGTTTTTCTTAGAAGCTGGAATTGTGCCTCGTGCAAATATACATATTCTGAACTATATTTCTGTTTGGGATTTGAAACCTTTTTTCTCTGGAACTTGCTTAGATGGTGGTAAGAAATGCTGTTGAAAAAAGGTATTCACTGTAATGACAAAGAATAATGTAAAATATATGAAGAAAAGGATGCTATCTACTAACTGCCATAATCCTTCCTCGAGTTTCTTAAGTAGGCAGCTATTTATGCTATATATATTTAATGAGTGGGTTTCAAGTTTTTTGGACAGGGGTTTCGTGTTCCTTTAGTTAGGCTAATATTTTTACTTTAGAATTTCATACCCTTTGGCCGTCAATATCCAATTCTCGGGACAGTGACCAATCGATATTCGTAATATAACTCGATTTGTAGTTTAGCATAGAGTATCCAAAATTTCCAAGTTAATCAACAGCTCCGTCAGATCCAATAAAAATTCAGTAAGGTCATTCACTTGCCAATTTTGACAGTATTTGGCATGGTGTGGGAACTGAAAAGAAAACATAGCTGCTTTCCCGAGTTCACCATCGGCATCTGATAAAAATAAAATTGGCAGAAGCCTTAAGTAATTCGAGTGAATAAATTCCAATTCCAACTCCTTTCATCTTCTAAGAATGAATCCTTGTGCCATTAGAAGAATTAGAAGGATTATCCATTAGAAGGCAACACGCCAATGGATTAATGACTAATTATAGACATGCTGAAATTGAATAAATATCTGAGAGACCTAAAATCATTTTGGAATAAAAGACGATCACATTCATAAAGCAGAGCAGAGGAAAGCCCACACTTGATCACTTTACAAGATCCGGTTTGACATTGAAAGTTTAAAAGTATTTCATCCGTCTAATATTATGGGGTTCCTTTTTGTTTTACTTTTTATTGTATCAACTGTAGTTTCTGTCGCTCCATTGTGCTTGAACCCAGGTCGGCAAATGATACTGAAATATTGTTCATTCTGATATATCCTGATAAGAAAAAATAATTCTTTTGATTGGATTTTTATTTTAGACTCTACTGAAGGTTGTCCATGTAACTGGGTTCACCGGAAAGACAAATGTTACAAGCTATTCACAGAGCTAAAAACGTTTGACGAATCCGAAGCAATATGTGTGCAGCATAGCAGCCATTTGACATCCATCTTATCCCAACATGAACATGATTTTCTTCTCAGCTACATTTTGAGAGAAGTTCCAGAAGCAGAATTGAAGTATGTTTGGGTAGGCGGAAGAAGGAAAAGAAGCCGCTACATATGGATGGATTTGGAGCCGTTTGAATTTGCCAATTGGCATGGGGCCCATACTATGTATAGCGATTTGATCAAATTTCCGAATCATGACTGTGTCCAATTGGTAACAACGTCTGGACATTACAATGCAGACCCAGCTTTTGGAACAATCGTCAATCATCCATGTACTGGGAAGGACAATTTTATTTGTCAACGGCCTGCGATCGTATCAAACACCGACGTGAAGCAAAAGCAATACAAGCTGGAGGGCAGTATCCTCATGTCTTAAAGAAATTGATTAATAATTACAAACCCTATTTGCTTATAAGCAAAAACTAAACACGTTACTACACGTAAGGTTTCACGTAAACAAACCAATCAAAAGCATTATTCTCTACACTATATCTGAATAAACAAGATTTCATATCACCATTTGCCAACGTGGGTTCAAGCACAATGGAGCGACAAACAAAAAGGAATCCACCATTAATTAGACAAAAAGAAAAACTGGCAGCTAAATATTAAGTAAAATCAAAAAGATCACTGCGTAAAGTTTGGAATTTTACCGAGGGATGAAGCGGAAAGTGACTTCAAGCTAGGAGTAGGAAATCCAGAAACAAATTTCATTAAATTAGACAATACACAAGGTTGAATAAAGTGAGGTTATTAAACTGAAAAACAGTTTCGGATCAACCATCAATCATTTGACATGACTGACCTAAATGCATTCCCTGTATCCTTGAGTCATTTCCTGATTTCGACGACGAAAATCGACTAAGAATGAAAAGCCCTATTTGTTTTATTAAAAAGCTACAATTCAAGAACCTACATGATTCTATGTTGTCAGTATTAAATGAAAATTAAAAGAACATGCATAATTTATTCATGATTTTTCCGACAATCATGGATGTTCGAGTGTGCGCATGGGATGCTTCCTGTAGTACGTTAATCTCGCCTATGATATTGCCTTCTATGTTTCAAGATATTCTTGGCAATTTTAGTGGTTTAGCACTAGTAAGAAATATGCTTCAAACGTTTCTAAAATTGTTTGAAATTGGATCTATTTTAGAAAAAGAAATGGGGTTGAAAGTGCCCATCTCTGCATGGGTCGAACTGAGCCTGCGCGTGACTCTTTGTGACACCGCGTGGATTTTCTGGACGCGCACGCATTCCATTTCCCCCTGTCTGGCACTGACTCTTCCTTTCACCCGTTTTGCCGTTTTACCTTCCTGCTGCTGTTAATTCAATTATTAATCGACAGTTAACTAACCACTTAACTCGTCCCTCGTCAATACTCGTCCAACGACAGTTCTACCGTCTGTGCTTCTGGTGAGTTATATTAATTAGTACTTTAGTAATCACTCATCACGTGTCAAACATCCTGGAATGGATGGATTTGTAACCTTTGACCTTGTATATCCATTACAGTGTGTGCAGCACAGTCGGTATCCTTCTCATAATCTTCAAGTCCAGCTGTAATTGTGGAGTTCTTGAGAAGCGCTGTTCATTTAATCGCAACTGCAATAGTAAGTCATTTGTGACAATGTCAAATAAATCTGACATAATTTAACTAAATCATCTTTTTGTGTAGATGCCGAGAGGCAAGAGGAAGAAAAGATCCACTTCCAGCGACCGATCTCGATCAAGAAGTAATTCATCTACTAATCATCGACGTCACAACGGGAACAAGCGGCGCCGTCACGAGTCAACGAGCCCAGTGGAAATCCACGCTGATTCGAATGGACACCATTACAACCACGAGAGGGAGAGTTACTCTCGATCAAAGTCCAGCTCACCTCGTAGACGCCGTTTCAGGTAAGCGTTTTTTAATATTTGTAATTATAAATCCTCCACTACGCCATGTAATACACGCATGCCCGCGAATTCGCCTGGGGTAAAGGTTAAAATCGTTTCCTGTGGTGTCGAGAACAAGACCGTCTGGGTATGAAAACGACCTGGGAAGAAGTTAAGAAATGTGGGCTGATGAGGTTAATTGAGCATTTGATTCAGTGCTCGAGCGCACCTTCTAGCTCCTTTGACCAGTGGCCTGAACAACTGACTGACGCTGTCATTTATTTTATCCAATTTAGGTCGCATCGCAAGACAATCAAACGGGTCAGAGACTCCCCTTCTTCGACGGAAATTCAAGAGGCTCCTTCCTGCCTTTGCGTTTTTCCAAAGTTTTTGCTGAGCTCATATTTGACATTTAACGTATTGTTCAAGTGCCATGTTTTTTTCTAAAATGGGACACTTGAACTCTTTACAAAGTGTTGCTTTACTGTGATAAAGTGAAACCACAACCTAATTTAAAAGTTTAATAGAAAATGTGTAAATGCGGTTGCGTGTTCGGATAATTTTTTAGTACACACAAAACTTCTTTTTATAAACTATATTCAACAGAGGAGTTTTTAATCGACGGGCAATAAATTAACCTGTCGCTTCACCTCGGAATACAATGTTCTTTTGGAGCTAATTAGTTTTTCAGGCTGTTTTGGAATCAAAGAGATCAGGTTTTTCAAAGACCAATGAATTGCAATCTTGCAAAGATATTCAAGGCATCGCAACAACAGTGTGAAAGGTCAAGTACTGTTTGGGTGTGTGTATCAATGCACCCAATCAAAATGGATTTCCGGTCCACACTGTATGGTAAGCCAGTGTGGATCTGAATCTTCTGTTGACTTAATTTGGATAACGAAAGGTGAAAACAATTTCCGTTTGTGCATTATTTTATTATTAGTTAACGTTTATGTCATGCTGTAATCCATTTGATCTTGATTTCGCCCAGTATGAAGAAGGTGAATCCTTGGTAGTTCTTCTAAAAATCAACTCCACCCTTCAGTTGAACTTGTCTTCCTTTAATTACTCTTCAGGCTCTTTTGTCTTTATTCTCAGGAATAAAGTTATTTAGGTGTAGGTGTTTGGCTCTGTCCGTCTGTCGCTTTTGTTTTAGCACCTGTGGATTTGATGAGCGGAGAACATGCTGCTGGTTTATTACATTTATTACCTACAGTTAAAAACAGGAAGGTGAATTTAAGAGTGATAATCGTGACATGTTTTTGCAATCGCATTCTGTTAGATGCAAAATTTACGGAAAAAAAGAGAGGAGGGTAGTAACGAATAACTATTGGGAAAATGCATCAAAGCTTCCGCCGTAAACCACAGTGAACAGGTGCGAAAAAGAACAAAAGGGAAAATGCAAAGCATAGCTAATGAATTTAAGAATTATGATTTTATACTGCCATTAACCTCTAAATTTCGATTTTCAAGAGCGTTCAACGGCTGTATAACCACAGCTCAGAGCAGAGTCTGGTTTGACTGCCTCTCTGTCTGCGCCTCTCTTTATTCATGATTTTCAGTGAATTGAGAAATTGATAATTGAAGGGTGTTGGTTTCCACTGCCCATAAATTCCAAATAATTTCGTGATTCTCAAGTCAAGTTCATTGCTGAGCGGCTTGACTTTTATTTCCGTAAAACGATTTCGCATATCAGGAGCCTCATTTCTTAATCAGTAAGAAGTAAAGTTGCTTGTTGCTTTGACGCAATCGCAATGGCTCCCGCCCCCACGCTCTCCATCACTTGTTCCTGGATGAGAGATTAATTAGTCTTTGGTCTCAATCAACAACCACCTGCGGTTTGATTTTTTGTTTGGTTCAATGGAGGTCAATAGTCGGAAAAGGTGGTTTCAGATGTACTTCTTAAAACACCTGAGTCACACGACGACGATCCGCAGAATTACATCGTTAACTTATATAACTTTTTTTACGTCAAAAGATGCGGATGCAGCGGAGCATAAAACAGATTGGCAGTGATGTATTGCGCCGCTTTACGTTAAATTTTATTGTTTTTGAATAATTTTTCTGGAAATTTGGTCTGGTGTGAAGGTCAACTCTCCGTCCAGTAGAATCAGGTTCTTTATCAACTTTGCCTTTTTCTCACGAACCTTAAATCTTACGGAAGTTAAATGGACTCGAGTGTAATTCATGTGACCAGAGCTAAGATTTGACTTTGTAAAACCAGTTAACTTGGAGTGACAAATTTATTCCAGATTAGGTCATGTGTTGTCCCCTTCTACACACACACATACGCTTTTACACTCTCGCCTCTAGGAACTCCATTCTCCAATTTCAGGTCTGATTGATTGTGTTGATTTTTTAGGACTTTCCCATTTTCAGCTCTTCACGGTCAGCCTCCAGCAATTGCCACTGAATCAATCAACTTGGGTCCAAGGGACAGAAGAGTGGGCAGTCCATTAAGGACCACTCCGTGCTTTATATGCTGGACTCTTCGCAATCATTTCCAATTGGTTGATTTTATCATTTTAGCTCATTGCCCCTTTAATCTGCTTTTGTCTTTTGTCTTTCCCCGTTGCGTAATATTAGAATATTCTTGCATATATTTGTTTTCTGCAGGATTGCAAAGCTGGAAATCATCCTGGCCACTTGACTCAAGTGGAAATAATTTGTATTTATTGGTGATGAGTCACTGGCCTCCTGTTTTTAAGAGCGCTTAATCCCTTCTATACTAAATAGTTTGGCTTAATGCAGCCTTCTAGTGTTGCTCAAGCTCATAATTCCAGTAAGGGATATGTGAGGATTTAACGTGTTCGGAATGATAGTGACATTGGGATGACACTTGTGCCTGCTCTGGCGTCATTGAGCCCAGTTTGATTTGTACAAGTGCAGACATGCATTTGCAAATGGGTTTCCTATTTTGGACATTCCTGTCCAACTTGTCTAACAAACTGATGGCTACCACCACTGAATTTTAAATGACGAAGGTCAGTTTCTTGATACATACATTGTCCAATTCTGCCTCCTGTTTTATAACCTTATGGGATTTAGCAATTGCAAAACAGAGCAGATTAGTAAAGCTCCAACCTGCATCTTCCATTGAACTTGCTCTGTTGATAATTTCTTATCGTGAATGCACCCAGCTTGTTCTCTCATTCAGTTGCCGTGTGGCGTCCAGTCAGTAGACTCATCACCACTCTCGGACATCTTCCTGTTTACAACAAAACTGAGCATGAGCAGAGTAGTAAAGTGCAGTCTTATCTGCTGCATGACGACCGACACAAATCCTGGAAGCGTTCAATTAATCATTCAAAGGTGTTGAAGTACCATCATTACAGATTCCAAATTGGAATTCTAGTCAGTAGTGAATCAAATCGTAGGTATTGTCACATCCACATCAAACGGCATTCTCACCAAGCGACATTTTGCAGTCTCAGTAAAACGGTACGTGCTTCACTTCAAGTTTTGCGAGTGGTGTGGAAGTCTGTTTCTTTTAAACCTAATTTACCACTTTTGATTTTCATAAAATGCTAATGAATTATGGGCTATGGGGTTTGCTATTGGCACTTTTGCTGGCTTTAGATGTACGTGTGTTGGTTCAAAGTTTTGTAGACTTTTGCGATTAACATTTGATTAAAATCTGAAGCAGAATTGTAATTGGGTCAGAAATCAATGTTATAAAGTATTGTTATGGGTTGTATGTTATAAATATTGGCATGTTGTGACTTAGTCAGTAGTGAATCAAATCGTAGGTATTGTCACATCCACATCAAACGGCATTCTCACCAAGCGACATTTTGCAGTCTCAGTAAAACGGTACGTGCTTCACTTTAAGTTTTGCGAGTGGTGTGGAAGTCTGTTTCTTTTAAAGCTAATTTACCACTTTTGATTTTCATAAAATGCTAATGAATATGGGCTATGCTATGGGGTTTGCTATTGGCACTTTTGCTGGCTTTAGATGTACGTGTGTGTTGGTTCAAAGTTTTGTAGACTTAACTTTTCCGATTAACATTTGATTAAAATCTGAAGCAGAATTGTAATTGGGTCAGAAATCAATGTTATAAAGTATTGTTATGGGTTGTATGTTATAAATATTGGCATGTTGTGAAGCTTCCCGTTAGATTAGATGATGGCATGTTTGTAATTTAGTAAATGGACAAGGAACTGTTTTGTTATGTTCAAATTAATGAGTGTCTGGGTTTATCATTGGGGCGAGTGTTGGAGTTCAATGACCTCCGAGTTTTAGTTAGGGTGGATCCACTCGGTTCCTTGTCCATTTGCAACAATGGGATCATCATGTGACAAATTCCAACAATATCAAAGCTTCCCTTTCCTCAAATTGGACACACGAGTGTCCTCGTGGCTATTGTTTCCATTGTCTGATGTTTTGATTGTAAATTACCAACTCCAGTCTGCGAGGAAGTGGATGCAGTACACTGCACATGTGCACTTCCTCAATTGAAACTTTCCTCTAAATTGTCTGTTTTGGTCTTGTTTTAATTGAGTTGGTGACAGTAACTAAGGGGTCAAGGGAATTAAGCATTTGCTTCTGCTGGCCATTTAAGGTTCATAAAGTTTGAACGACCCCATCCATAAGCACCCACTGAATACTCATTAAGTTTGCTTAAGGTGACAGGTGAAGAACGCGGAACCCTGGAATCTGATTCTAAAGCTTAGCTTGTAAACATTCCTGTTTGGAAGTGATGAGTGTGAGTGTGATTTGCAGTTTATGGCTCACCTTGACACAAAAGATTCAGTTTCAGCTTTCATCTTTTTTTCTTTGGTTCACCACTGCAAGGTTTGTATAAAATGATCTCCATTTTTGACAAATGATCCTTCTCATCTTACGAGCAAAGTGCCAAGTTCAGCTTGCTCTTTGCGCCTGCTCTTTCACGCTAAACATCTCTATAAGCTTACTGCAAACAGCGATTTAAGACTTACCAACAATGACTACTTGTCAGTAGAAGGTTTCATAATGCTTGCTTATTGCATGCTGAGTTCTGCAATGGAAGTCTATTTTTACTTATTCTTGTTTACGCAATGTAAAATTGTGATTTGATTGGTTATTTTAGCCAAATCTAAAAGGATGGCCCTGGTTCTGATCCTCTTTTGTACACTGTTGTTCACACCGTGTGAATTTCCCTTTCACTTTGCAAATTGAGTAAAGGAATCCGCGTGTGGTTCTCATTGGTCCCATTTTCATGTACAAGGGATGGCATTGACATGATTCTAATCCAATGCACGGGAAATTCTGCGCAAAATTCTCCGTGTTTTCCCCTCCTTCCAGAGTTGATTATCTCTCTGATCATTGGATCCATTTATTGCCGTCCATTAAGTTGATGATTGAGGAAGACTTTGGCGGATTTAGGAGATACTGGACTGGTGACTGTCACAGGGTTGGAGGGTGGACTGCTCTGGCACAGCCATGACACTGCCATGATGGATTGACTGTGCAGAGAAAGTTCCCAGATCGCACGCCATGCAAAATGCGGATGTTTATAAATAACAAAGAGGCACCTTGGATATTTCGGTGAAGCTAGTGAAGATGGATATTTTCCATAATGGCTTTTCTCCGCTGTTTTTTGTTTTTTGTGGTACAAAAGGGCATCCTGTCACTCAACTAAGAGCTCCTCTGGAAGCACAAAACCTGTCCAAGAAATTACATCCAGATAGACAGGAACTCTCATTCATAATCCCGCAGACTGTTGACAGACTTTGTCAAATTTTGAATCCCAATTTGGGATCATAATATCAGTTTCACTTTCACGTGGGAAGCTATAAGACATGCGCAGGAAGTAATGAAGTTTGGCGTCTTTCCATTTTCGTTGTTGTTTTCCAGAATCCAGGAATTCTGGTGATGATAGGATGGTAGGAAGCTACGTGTGGTTGATTTGGGTTAATTGAAGCACTGATTGGTAGTGGCCATGTGTCAATCCTCAAGTGGTGTTGTCTGATTGGTGGATATATAAGTTGAGCTTTCTGGGCTAATGACTCCGGACTAAGGAAAAGGAAACGGACATGGTCGAAAGAAGAAGCAGAGTGAAACGGGGAGTGGAGGAAGAACCACCGCAGTGGAAAACGTTTGAATTTGTTCCTGTTGTTCTCTGCAGTTCCTTTTGTTCATATAATTGAGTTAGACCCTAGTCTTAATTGGCTCTAACATTAAGAGTGGAGGTGAAGAAGTGAGAGTTTTACAATCGGATTACAGAAGCCTAACGGACTTCTAAAGTGAGGGGAATTTAATTGTTAATTAGTCGGTTTTTAAAAGTTTGTTTATGACTTCGTTTAGCTTGAAGAAACAAACACACACCCTGCCTTTCATAAGTTGGCTTTGTCACTAGCATTATCAGGGAGCTAAAAGCAAAAAAACTCTGTTAAAGGATTTAAAAGTTGAATGATTCTTCTTGACTTTGATTGGATAAGAAGAAGAGCGTAGGTCAGTGACCATTGAGATAGGCGGATTAAGCTTAGGCTCAAAGTCGTGTCTCTGGTCTCTGTCGTATTGTTCAATTAGTGCTAACTGGATCACCGCGATCTTGACTCCTTTGTTGTTTTTATGACTCACGACGACTGCCAATGCGGAAGGGATTTGTAAAGGGTGTGCTTGCAATTATATATTAAGGCCCAAGTGGATTTATTTTAATGGATGTGTGTGTATGTGATTGTAAAACTTCCCACGCTGGGACACGATGGGGAATAGGATCGACAGCTGTAGCTCAACAATGGGCTTTAGGATGCTGGACTGATTCTGATTGGCGCGTGGGCAGAAGAGAGAGAGAGAGAGGTTAGCGGGACTTTTTGTTTTTATCAGATCATTGCCATTGCCGGATCTAATGAAGCGGAAAAGTGAGGAAATGTCTCTGTGAGTGATGGTGATTGGGATCGGGATTTATTTCTTGAGGGTGAAATATTGTTACACGTGGCTTATAGTGTTGATGGTCACTTGACCCGGAATGAGTTATAATCAGATTCCCATGCGCATGCCCACTCCACTATGGTTAATTGTCATGTTTTATATGAATTTGTGTCAAGAGTTTGATGTGTTTACGGATAAGGTTGGATTCCAATCTTTTCTCCTCAAGTTTTTACTCCTTAAGCCTTATTTGGCTTTGGCAGACTAATTGAATTGAGCTTTGCTTTTCATACAAACTGAGGTTTGTAATTTTGTAAATTGACTTGAAGCATTTGTTCTATTTGAGATGAGCTGTCACTTACCGTTGTTATTCACGAGCTGATTGACTTGAGTTTAAAACTGTAATTAAGGCGGTGGTGGTGGATGGATTTAAAAAGTAAAGCTTGAGTGGGTTGGGCGGGAGTGAGTTTGCGCAGGAGGAGGAAGTGAAGTCTTGCCTGACAAATGGTCTTTACCATTGACTTTGTTAAGGTGGTTGAAATGTCTTTGTCGTGTGGGAAATAGACCGGGGTTGGCACTTTCTGTTCCTGTCCAAGGGGTGACAGGTCATTAATTAGTGACACGGAGATGGGCCAAAGGAAATAAAGTCCTTGAACACCAATAATCAGAAGCTACCAAAGAGGGAAAGCCTGATTTACATAAGTTATAAAATCGTGGGACAGACTCGGTGGTCCATCTTTTACTAGCCAAGGTTCCTTGGAGGGCAGTGGTCGGAAGTGAGAATTTTTCATTAGCGAACAGCAAGAGCAGGACAAAACCAGGAGCACATGGTGGTCATCCTTTCATTTGCAGTGGGACTCGGGTCCTGAAAGGAAGCGGAAGTGAGGCCTCCGCGTAGATTTGATTTCAGTTACAACGAACTAAAAGCACCAATTTCAGGAGCACTGGCCTTCCTCCTGTGTAGTTGGGATTTGATTCATTGAATCAAAAGTTTTTGCAGGTCTGTGAATACTAAAGGCACTGATTTTAGTTCTGCACGTTGAGTTCTCACTCCCTTCCTGGCCAGCGTTTTCCTGGGCCACAGGTAATAATTCTCTCCCAGAATCTGAAATTGTAACCGAATTCATGAGAAAGGAGATACTTTTCTGACGTCATGATTTTTATCCACGACCAACTTCATTTCCTAGTTGATTTCCTTCTTCTCTGTCTTGGATACTTTTGTATTCCAATGACAGTTTCTGATTGGAGGAGGAGACTAAAAAACCTATAAAAGATTCCTGGAGAGAACAATAAGCTGGGCTGTCGTGTTCCTATCCTTATCATTAGACATTGTGATTGAGCCTTTGCAACAGTTTCTCCACTGTTCCCATCATCATGTCAAGGTCGACTTTGTTGGTGACAACGACTCAATTGAAATCTGATCTCCGCACCCATCTGAAGACTGGAACAAAACCCTGCCAGGATGATTTTCCAGTAGAAATTGATTTCCTAATGAGCTCCATTGATTCATTACCGCAGTGGCCATATTTGGAGTGGCCTTTTATACACTTTTTTGTTATGGGAATTTTGAATTCAGTGCTAATTGATGGAGCTGGAGAAGCTCATTGTGGTTTCTGGTGTGACTGAATTGACTGATGATTCTGAGTAGTTTTTTAATACGGAAAAGATTGATCTGTGCTTGTTATCGAGAGTCATAATAGGCTGAATTAGCAAGTGGAATGGCAAGTGGTTGAATGGAGTGTGTCCCTTATTGCTCATGCGTCACTTAATCATTCTTCCCAATTACAGATGAACTACGAGTCTCCATTCTGAATCCAACGTTAGACTCCAACATTTCACCTACTCCACAAGAAACTCTTCTTGTTCAAACTACCAAATCATGACTGTCATGGGCGTATTGACAGTCTATGAGTAAGGAATTCAAAAAATCATTCAAAAAAGATGAAATTCTGGATGAAAGCGTTTAAAGCGCGGAAATGGCGTAGTGGAGGATGGGGTTTTTGCCCTACTTATGGGAGTATGGAAGTTAATTTTTTATTTTTCTTTAGTGACCGTAAAGATCGGAATCGTAACCGAAATCGTATTTCGGACTCTTCTTCTTTAGCCTTGAAACCAAGGAATAACAACAATCTGACGAAGAATGATCGAAATGATGCTCAATCTCTATCCGCCCCACGAAATCGAAGACGGGCTTACATTACGAAGAAACCAAGCACGAGCTCTAGCAATGACGTAAGAATTTTCTCATTTATGCGCATGCTCTGCTATGGCGAGACTGCGCAGCGTCTTTGCGCATTCAAAATGAAAATTCCATTTTGGGATTTTGTCACACGGTGCGTTGTGCATCATTGCAGTGAAAATCTTTCCTTCCAAAATGATAAATTGAAAGTATTCCTAGTGAGAATGTGGGAATGACGTTTTGTCACAGTTGGTTCTTGTTACATTTGTTTGCATTCACATTTTAGCGTTTATAATTTTCCAGCAGTATTTTTACGAGGATGTCTTTTTCTTTTGTTCTTGTGAGTCACTCCTGAAGTTGAAAGTTTTCCTTTGTTTTCCAAGGGTTCCACTGTGTTCCTTTGTTTATAGACAATACAGTGTGTCATAAAGGACGTTGGAGTAAGTGGCCATAGTGTTTGTGGTGATAAGCTTAAGTCCAAGAGCCAATTGGGTAGTGCTGGGAATTCATGTTTTATTATCGGTCAGCTAGTTTCCTCTGGCCAAAAGACGGAAACCGCAGTGACTAAAAGCCACTGGCCTCCTTGAATAGCTCCAGCCACTGGGAATTTCTGATTAGCACATACAGAACATACACAACTGGAACTGGGTTTAGTCAGCTGCGGCGCTGGAAGGACAAAGGTCTTCTGTGGTCATCTAAACCTTGTGCTGTTATTGGAACCTTCGGATTTGGAATGGGGGTGTTAGCCCATTTGGAAAGGAATATTTGTGGACGTCGTAATTTGTTTTTCTGTTTTGGAGTCAAAGACCCGGGAGTCGAGGCGGATTGTTCTTCTAAACCACTACGCTTCTGATTCTAATTCATCGCAAATAAAGTACTGTTGGTGAGGATGACGCCCGCGACTCTGTAACTCGTGGGTGACTTTCTGGAAGGTTTCAAGTTGGACTTTTTTCAGTTGCTTCCCCGATACTCATCTTAGTGTATAATCTGTGCAAAAATCCTCACGGATGCGTCTTTTGGAATTTATTTTTAGCAGAGGGGAACCTTACTTCTTTGTGCCAGTTGGCGTCACTTTCGGGGATTTCGGAGGGCACAAATCGGGTGGCTTTAGAATGCTATATTTGAAGAATTTGTTTTTGCATAAGAGATAAGACAAGGACTGACTCTGTCTCCTTTTCAACTACAGCATTTGACCTGGACGCTCAGGATGAGTTTATTGTAGTGAGTGCCCCGGGTCCCTTCGTCCCTCCTTCTTTTAAAGACTTTGAACCCAGTGTGTCTTTGTTCACGTGACAATTCCCGAGGCGGAAGTAAACCTGGAGGAGCTCTACGTAGCTTCTGTCCTTGTAATCTACTGCTCTCTCCTCAATTTGAGCCTTATGGCCTCAACTGCGGTGAAATCAAGGGAAGTTGAGGGCAGGCATCAGCCAAGGCGTTCAGCCTATGGTCGCTCAGCGACATCGAGCATGAGCCAACTCCTCTCGGACTCTGACGTAGTGAAAACTTGTACGAGCTTACTTCAGAGACTGACCAATAGGAATAATTGTGGAATGGGGCCTGGTGGTGGGATTTCAACGGGAGGTTTATCGGCTGGTGATAGTGATGGCGGTAGTAGTGATGTAATTAGTGCCGAGCCAATCCGAGCTCCGACTGAACGGAGGGGAAGCGGAATGAGCTTGCCCAGCAGCTCAAGGAAAAGTTCCATTAGTTCAGCTCCTGTGCAAATTCCGCCAATGTCTGACTACACGTATGTAAAGTGGAAACCGCCGATACCAGGGGTTGCCACTAGCTCAAGTATAAGCAGCAGCTCCAAATCAACAGCAACAAATCACACAAGTGGAGAACTCGGGGGTGATGGGAATAACAACACTACAAAACCCACAACTCCAAAGTCAAATTTCTCCTATTTTGGAAATGAACGGCTCAAGGAGTTAGAACTAAAGTTTACCGAACGTTACAATCGCTTGTTTGGACCAAAGGCGGGGGAAAGTAGTGCAGGAAGCGCAGCCCTTCCGGCAACCCGGGTTCGACCTAGCGTTGGTCAAGATTCATCTGAGGATTTTAGAGGCTATGGACTTTCTAAGAGCGCAAGCACAGTTGGTCATGGGAGATTGTACCCTTCCCTTCCTGCGTCAACTTCACCATACCCAAGTCACAACCCAAGTACCTTGAGTATCCCTGAGTACTCATCACCCTACATCCCAAGGTCATCTGCTTACGACCTTCGCTCAGGCGCAGCCGACTCTAGAACAAACTCTTCATCACTGCTCACAACTCCAGCACGGAGAAGTTTCGGTCTAGCCAAAAGTGCAAGTAGCAGCGTCGTAGGAGGAGACCCTAAAGGGTCCACTACCTCCCTTGACAGCAGGAAATATTATCCTTACAATGTTTCCGGAAGTAGTCAGAACGAGCCGAGTTCGTATGGAAGCACAGCACTGGGTCACAGGAAATACCTTGGAAGCTCAACAACCGCTGGTCTTGAGCCAGTACCTGAAGGACTTTCAGCCTTACGCAGGGCCGAGCACCGTGAACGCGCGAGAGAAATCAGCACAGCACTTTCAAGGTCAAACACGACCTACAATTTACTCCCGAGGAATCCAGACTCGCCAGAGCGTGAGAGTCACAGTGGAACGGCCACCGCCACGGTTCCAGAAGGGAGTGAAAAAGACTCTTCATCTGACGATGGCGCTGAGGATGAGAAAGAAGTGACGACCAAGGCCTCTGCAAAACTTCCGTCACGCTATTACTACAGACGATTCAAGCACAAGAAGGACCCTTCAGCTGACGCTGGAGCAAATGACACGATCCCTCCACTTGTCGTCCCGTCGTTGGACATTTCAGCAGATGGAGAGAAGCTTGACGATGTTCTAGGGACCTCGACTTCCCATGTTTTGGCCTATGATGTTACTCCAACGAGGAAAGTTGTAAAAGACTCGCTCTCACTGGATGAAGATACAGTTGAAGATGGGCCAGACTCTGACAAGGAAAATGAGCATGCGCCAACTATCGAATCCGAAGTGGATTTAGTTCGTAAAAAAGAGATTGAAGAACTTATCAAAAAGTATTCTGGGATTTCTTATACACCGAGAGCTGGTGTGGGGCATGTGACTGGGACTCTGACCCTAGGGCCCGCCCCTGTTGTTCCTCCTCCTCTTCCAGCCAATCCCAGTCAAGATGTGCTCAATAACAATTGGACGAATCCAGTTTGGAAGAGTGAGGTTGAGAAACCAGCGGCGGTGGTTGGGAGTGATGGTGATTCTACTAGTCATTACAGCACCAGTGCACACGGCCTTAGAAGTGTTGGGTTGGTCAATAGTCAAAGCTTCCGATTGGCTAATGGGCGGAGTGCTCTGAGTGGCTACGGGTCCGGGGCATTGCCCTCGTCCGCCTCTTCAGTCGCCATTTCCAAAGGGTTAAGAAACTGTGACAAATATTCCTCTGTGATACACAAAGACATCCTTGTAAGTTTGTGTGGATAAAAAAGTACGCAACCGAGTCTCGCCTTAGCACATGCGCGCATGCGCCTGTTTTATACGATGATTACGTAAATTATTAAGGTGACATTGGAATTAATTTTGCAGAGTTCCCGCCCGCAGTCACCCTCTGTCGTGGATGACGAAGATGGACATTTGGTTTACCGTAAGGGAGACATTCTCTGCGGAAGATGTAAGAATCATTTGTCATTTTTAAATGATGTTTTTAAACCTTCTCTCACACTTTGCTGTTTATTTTCAGACAAGATTTTGGATACACTTGGAGAAGGAACATTTGGGAAAGTCGTGGAAGTGAAAGATTTGGACGAGTAAGTAAAATGGAATTTCATTGTAATTGTAAATGGGGGTTTTTTAAATACTCCCGCCCACACTGCGGACTGCAATTAGCGTCGTAATGAGGAATTGGGTGATGATGGAATAAACTCGAATTGGGTCCAAGGTCAAATCTCCTCCCAACCCCGAATCGGGTCGCTTTTGTTCCAAATGACCCAGTTCCGATTCCCATTTGGAGCTACTATAAATGCATTTTCGCATTTTGTCCTTTGTTGTGGGTGGTCCCTTAGTCATAGTGCAACAATTTTCTCTGTTCTTGATCTCATTTTTCCTTTGATGATTCACTATTAACTCGAATTCACCGACAATGAGTCTGCTCATGCGCTAGGTTTTGAGTTTGACTCATGGAAGTTTCAATTTTCAGTGTTTTTATCCGAGAAGGTCTCGATCACAAATCCCGTTTCCCCGTCAGACCATTCGGTCTAAATATTTTCACTGTTTTTTTGCCAACTTCATGATCTAAAATTAAACTCATAGTCATCACCAATCCAATTTTCTGCGAAGGAGGAAAGGAAAAGAAACGACGACGTGAATGATAAACGTTGTTGTTGGATTTATTATGTAGGCCTGCACTGTATGGAATTAGAACGTAATTCAAACCACGGGATTTAGCTTGATGTTGTTCTGTGGCTGTTGCGGATATAAAATGGACTTTGATTTTTTAAATAATTTTGTTTATTTTGAATAGGGATCGATGCATTGCCCTCAAGATTATCAAAAATGTTGCCAAGTATAGAGAAGCAGCGAGATTGGAAATCAACGTGCTGGAGAAACTGGCATCCAAGGACCCAACTGGAAAGTTGTGAGTTAATTGTTACGATTATGAGATGGAATTGTTACAAACAAAATTACCCTTGACCTTCTCTTTGTAGCCTTTGCGTGAAAATGTTGGATTGGTTCGACTACCATGGACACGTTTGCATCTCCTTTGAAATGCTTGGCTTGAGCGTCTTTGATTTCTTGGTAAGCCCGAGGAGAATGAATGAACTGCATTCTCGATTGCGGTTTTGTCAATTTTTTGGTTTTGATTTTGCAGAAGGACAACAGTTACAACCCTTATCCATTGGAGCAAGTGCGTAACATTTCCTACCAGCTCTGTCACTCGGTCAAGTTCCTCCATGACCATCAGTTGACACACACAGATTTGAAGCCAGAGAACATTCTCTTTGTGGATTCATCCTACGATGTGAGCTACGACAGCAGGCGGAAGCGTGGAGTACGTCGAGTGAAGAACGCTGAAGTTCGTCTCATTGACTTTGGTTCTGCCACCTTTGACCATGAACATCACTCCAGCATTGTGTCAACGCGTCATTATCGAGCACCAGAAGTTATTCTGGAGTTGGGGTGGTCTCAGCCCTGTGATGTGTGGAGCATTGGATGCATCATGTTCGAACTTTACCTTGGCATCACCCTCTTCCAGACTCATGACAACAGAGAGCACCTGGCGATGATGGAGAGGATTTTAGGACCAGTCCCTTCAAGGTAAGGACACACCGTGAAACAAAACTTTACGTTTAAATATAGATTTTGATCTTCATCCTTGTTTGAACAGAATGTCACGAAGGACGAGGACAAAGTACTTTTATCATGGACGTTTGGATTGGGATGATCGATCCTCTGCTGGCCGATACGTACGAGACAACTGTCTCCCACTCCATGTAAGTGGATTACCAAATGAACCATTTGAGGTTGCATTGCATTATGTGATGATGAAATTTTGATTTATGCTGATTAGCGCTACATGAAGACGGAAGATGAGGGCACGCGCCAGCTCTTTGATTTGATTGCAAAAATGTTAGACTACGAAGCATCCCAGAGGATTACATTGAGCGAAGCCCTTCGTCATCCATTTTTTGATAAAATGTCAAGTCACAGCAAATCCAGGTTCTCCACCAAGGAGCGGAGTCATAGTCTGTCCAGATGAGAATTACTGAAACAACACCGTCGTCGCAACCCTCCTCGTCAACGACCCGGCGACACTTCCAGACACAACAAAACAGGATTTCGATTGTAAACCTTGAATTTATATAAGAGAGATTAGGGAGTTTTACCACACTGAAGATTCACAGCGATTTAGCTTATGTAGAAATAATTCAGGCAAACCTCATGAATTTGGTTCTTTGTAATACTCCCAGTTTAAATTGCTAACAGCATTTTGTGTAGAATTTTATTTCAAAAAGTCAACAATGGAGGTCTGGTTTGTAAAAGGAAAAGATCACTATACTAAAGACGAGATGGACATAATTTAATTACCCAAATGTAATATAATTACTACAAAAAGTGTGACACACGTATACACCTGACCAGTGTTAATAACTCGTGAGGGGGACGAGGGCTGACTGACGAGAAATGCAGTCAATTGAAATTATAATATTTCATGACTATAAAGATAAATTAAGTGGAGTAGCTTTTAAGAAAAAAGCGTTTTTTGCGTATTTTAAAATTACAGTAATTAGGCGTCTTTAGTTTTACTTTTTGCTGTGGTAAAAACCACATTTTATTGTATAAAATTGTCCTCAAAGTCTTGACAAGGACCACAGCAGCAGGAGCAACACGGCGTCATGTGCCCTGTCAATTATAAATAACTTCATCATCCATTTTACTTTTTTGGTCAAGAAATTCCTCTTGTTCAAATTCTCAATAATTAAAACATGGTGATGATTACAGATTCATTTCTAAAGATTAGCGCAGCGCTTTGAAGCAGAACTTTTGCATAAAAACAAAAGTGGCAAAAAAAACAAAGAAACGCCGACGCCTCGAGAAGAGTCGAGAGAAAAGGAGGAGAAAGTTTTCGATAAATCTCCGCAAAACCTAAATTCTTCCAGTGGCCAAGAGCAGTTGGTTTCTGTCTTTTCTGCATTGAATTTTTAGAAATTTTCTCTTTTAAAATCCACGTGTAAATCCACGTGTCAAAGCTCAAATTAATTCTCAATTGTTTTAAAAAATTAATTCAATGGGGAAGTAAGAATTGTCTGGAAATTTCGAGTCCTTTTCTCTTCAATTTGTACCAAAAGTAGGTTCCCGTTTTGCCTGTATGAAGCATACAGGAGGCGTTCGCTTCTTTTGAGCCAGTGCCTTTAGGCTGATTTTGCCATACGTGGACTAGACTAAAAAACCAGCCAATCAGGACACTCCACGAGTGGTCTCTCTCGCATTTTTAAGCCAGGGATCGACGTGTCAGGATAACTCAGGTCACTCTCGGTCTTCGTCTCGTCAAGTAAACTACTCCTGTCAGTGTCACAGGTCACAAGGGTCAACTCAGTAAAGACTAATTAAGTAAGTACACTTGATTACAATTACATCACAAGACTGTCCCTGCACTTTTCAAAAACCGATTTGTACTAATACGCCGGTTTGACAGATCATCTGGACTCTTCTGGAGGAGCAGAGGATTCGTAATTTTATATTAATTCCTATTTCTACTTTTAGTTAACCTCAATACCCGTGAAAATGAAGATCAGACTAGCATTGGTAGTGAGCCTGGTAGTTCTAGCGACATCCGTAAGCACAAAAGATGCGGGGGATAAGAAGGCTGATGTTGGGACGGTAATCGGTATCGATTTGGGAACTACATATTCATGGTAAGCTTGGAATGGTATACTTGGCTACGGCTTTCATTAGCTGATGAGTTTTTAGTTGTCCTTAATTATGTAATTTTGTAATTAATCAATAATTTTGTAATAGTGTGGGTGTTTTCAAGAACGGGCGTGTTGAGATCATTGCCAACGACCAGGGTAACCGAATCACTCCGTCATACGTGGCATTTACTGGGGAAGGTGAACGACTCATTGGAGATGCTGCTAAGAATCAACTCACGACGAATCCTGAGAACACTGTGTTCGATGCTAAGCGTCTCATTGGAAGGGATTGGACAGACCACACAGTACAGAGCGATGTGAAATTGTTGCCATTCAAGGTCATTGAGAAGAATAGCAAGCCACATATCCAGGTAATTTTTTATGATGACAGATGGTGACAAGTTGATTTATTCTAGGAGTGGGATTTAATATTTTTGTTTTTAGGTTGACACCAACCAGGGAATGAAGACATTTGCTCCGGAAGAGATCTCTGCTATGGTTTTGACTAAGATGAAGGAGACGGCAGAGGCTTACTTGGGAAAGACCGTGACACACGCTGTGGTGACAGTCCCTGCTTATTTCAACGACGCTCAACGTCAAGCAACGAAGGATGCTGGAACCATCGCCGGTCTTACAGTCATGCGTATCATCAATGAGCCCACAGCAGCCGCTATTGCCTATGGCCTCGACAAGAAGGACGGTGAGAAGAACATCCTGGTCTTTGACTTGGGTGGTGGTACTTTCGATGTCTCTCTCCTGACCATCGACAACGGAGTCTTTGAAGTCGTTGCTACTAATGGTGACACTCACTTGGGAGGAGAGGACTTTGACCAACGTGTCATGGACTACTTTATCAAACTCTATAAGAAGAAGAAGGGCAAGGATGTGCGAAAGGACAACCGAGCTGTTCAGAAATTGAGGCGAGAGGTTGAGAAGGCAAAGCGAGCTCTTAGCTCCGCCCACCAAACCAGAATTGAAATCGAGTCCTTCTTTGACGGAGAAGACTTTTCAGAAACTCTCACCAGGGCCAAGTTTGAGGAATTGAACATGGACTTGTTCCGGTCTACCATGAAGCCAGTCCAGAAAGTCCTTGAGGATGCTGACATGAAGAAGAAGGATGTCGATGAAATCGTGCTTGTCGGTGGGTCAACCCGTATTCCCAAAATCCAACAGTTGGTCAAGGAATTCTTCGACGGAAAGGAGCCAAGCCGAGGAAGTATGTTTAAACTAAAATTATTTTCTCAGCTTAGAAAATGACATGGGTTATCTAAATTGTTAATTTTTTTTAGTCAATCCTGATGAAGCCGTTGCATATGGTGCAGCTGTTCAGGCTGGAGTCCTTTCTGGAGAACAAGATACTGGAGATTTGGTTCTTCTTGACGTCAACCCATTGACCATGGGAATTGAAACTGTTGGTGGAGTCATGACCAAACTTATTCCAAGGAACACTGTGATCCCAACTAAGAAGTCTCAGATCTTTTCCACTGCCTCAGACAACCAGCACACCGTCACTATCCAAGTATTTGAAGGAGAACGACCCATGACCAAGGACAACCATCTTCTTGGGAAATTCGATTTGACTGGAATCCCACCTGCACCTCGTGGCGTTCCACAGATTGAAGTTACATTTGAGATTGATGCCAACGGTATTCTTCAAGTGAGTGCAGAGGACAAGGGAACTGGAAACAAGGAGAAGATTACCATCACAAATGACCAGAACAGACTGACACCGGAAGATATCGAGAGAATGATTAAGGTAAACTTTTTATTTTCCACTAACCCGGAAGATGTATCAAATTCACAATAATTAATTACCAATTTTAATTAATTCTTAGGACGCTGAAAACTTTTCCGATGAAGACAAGAAAGTGAAGGACCGAGTAGAGGCCCGAAACGAACTGGAATCTTATGCTTACAGTCTCAAGAACCAAATTGGAGACAAGGAGAAACTCGGCGCGAAGCTGAGTGACGACGAGAAGAGTAAGATTGAAGAGGCCATTGATGCTTCCATCAAATGGCTCGAGTCCAACCAAGAGGCTGATGCTAGTGAATTCAAGAAGCAAAAGAAGGAATTGGAGGACGTCGTTCAGCCAATCATTGCCAAGCTCTACCAACAACAAGGCGGTGCTCCTCCTCCAGAAGAAAAAGACGAATTGTAATTCCTAGCCAATTAGACTTCTAATTCGATACCAAATTATTTAAATTATTAGAGTAATTCAATTAATTGTTATCATCCCAAAGATTACATTTCCAGTGAGGGAGTTTGTTCACTCTCCATCCCATCCACCTCAGTCGATTGTTCTCGTTCTGCTCGAATGTCTTTGTTTGCATGGATGTTTATATTTATAAAAAGTTTAAATAAAGGGAGTGCATGAACACTAAACAATCACAAACTCGTAATCATTAATTTGTCTTGTCAGCGGGTGGAAAAGTCAAGTGGAATTTTTCCTCCCTTGTGACTTCTCGGTGACTTCTTCCTCAAAGACAAAGAATTGCGTCATTTTTTGCACTTTGGACAACTAACGATAACAAACCACCATGGAATGATGACATTTCTAATTATCTTTTGGCAGTACCAAGAAACCTATCTAACGGAACGTGTCATAATCCAGTTTATGTGATCGACGCCAACCGGATCTAATTACCATGGATCCAGTTTCACAATTCACAAGCATTCAAATTCGTTTACGTCTTTCTATTGTCATCAAAGTTAAGGACTCGTTGCACTAGGAATTCAAGAGGACAAAAGTTCAAGTTTCAAAGAAAGTCCGCAGTGTCCAGTTCCTCTTTGAAAGATAAACCCATTCAAACATATTGTCAAGTCTGCAAGTTCAAGAAACTTTTATTCATTAAACTATCATTCATCCAGTTTTAAGTGTCACATCAGCACATTAAGTTCCAAAGCAAAGAAACCAGTAATTAAGGGTAAGATCTCATATCATAGCACAAAATGTCAACGCTTCAAGTTTCGTATTTTGTATTTGAGCATAGTTTGTAAATTCTAAATAAAAATAGGGATCAGAATAATTGAATCATTTTAATAACCAAAGTTCACAACCTGTGAACAATTGGAGGCTGGTTTTTCCAAAAGATAACGGCGGTTTATTGATTAAGGACCAAGGTTAACCGCTCGATTGAATAAAATGTATTGCTCGCTTCTTGCCAAGTTTTGACTTTTACAATTTTAATAGCTTAAAATATAAATTCAATACTCGATTCAGGCATTTTTGTTTCTGGAAAATTTTAGTTTGGGTCTTAAAACGAGTAATTCTAAAAAATGAACGCAAAAATCATTTAAATATAATCAAAATAATCAGAACAATCCACTTTTGAAGAAAAAGAGTAAAAATTGTAGTCTGGGAAAATAGTCAAATAGAAAAATAAATAGAAAAACTGGAAATAATACAGTTTATGACACAAGTTTAAGTACGTAAAAGTTTTGAATGTGTAAATTGAATGTTTATTCAATTAAAGTGGACGAACACACTTCTTAAATTACGAAAAATGTCACTATCCTTTGATGATTTTGAACTTTGAATAAGGTTAAATTGTAATTAATTGTAATTAATTGCAATTAATTGCAATTAATTGCAATTAAATTGTAATTTTTCTTGATTTTTGTTTGTAGGTGTAGACGACCCTTAAGTTGTGGAATGTGTCAATTTTGACGTCATTGAATTTCTGTAGAAATCTCGTGGAAGGCGGTTTATTTGAATCCCCGTGGAGTTGAAGTGAGCTGAGGAAATCGGGAAATCCGATCCTTTCACTCGTGATTTTAGATCAGGTAGGAGCTTCTCTGAATCCTTGACCCCTCAATTGGTAATCGACGCGAGTAGACTAAATTGTAATGGACTTTCTGCATAGGTATATACGTAGGTCAACTTAACACGACGGTAGACACCACCCACGTCCAATTCTGTCAGCCCTGAGCCACGCAGTCAGTGGATACTCTGAGGCACCTGTTCCATATTTAATTAGTTTAGCGTAGGGCCTAGCTACGAAACGTAAATGTCACTGAACCATGATGACGAAGACGACACGAGACTCACTGCCCTGTTCCACAAGTTGGACATAGACGGAGATGGACGGATCAATACCAAGGACCTCATTGAGGCCCTTAGCAAAAGGGGCCATTCGAGTCCGCTCGAAATTGCACATGTAAGTGCCTCATTTATCATGTTTCAGTGACCATATGTTTCATTTATTGTTGTGGGTTGTAATTCCAGAGGTTCCTGCACCGTTCGGATCAAGATAAGTCTGGGGATGTGAGTCTCACGGAGTTTACGGAGTACGTCAAGAGTCATGAGAAGAAACTGAAGCTAGTATTTAAGGATATCGATCGGAATCAGGATGGAAAATTGGATGCGACGGAACTCATGAATGCCTTTAGAGAACTGGGGGTCTTATTAACTGAGGAGGATGCAAAAAACATGATTCGCAGGTTAGTCTATCGATTGATTATCCAGTTGATCATTAGTGTCCAGCTGTTGTGGTGTTGTTGCTTGCCTTTGTCATTGCCATTTTAACCAACGAGCTTTTCATTTCACGGCGCTTTGTCTTGAGCACTTGGAAACTAATTATGGTTGCTTCTGAATTCAGGTTCTGACTTTCCCCGAGTGTGGGTAAAACGTTTCCCAGCTTTCTGGGTTAAATGTGTCGCAGATTAAATTAATCATTTCTTTTCCTTGAATTCGACTAGGTCTAAAAGGTATGCCATAAATTGCAGAATGGGAGAAGAGGGTCGTCTCGAAATTAGTTGGGAAGATTGGCGAGACTATTTGCTCATGAGTCCTTCAGCAGATTTTCACGACATTGTCCACTACTGGAGACATTCGACGGTAAGCCTCTTACTTTAAACATTGACCTTGGGTTTTAAATTTAAAATTGAGTAATTTTTCAGTACCTGGATGTTGGTGAGGATATGGCTGTGCCAGATGATTTCACCAAACAAGAAATGGATAGTGGGATGTGGTGGCGACATTTAGTTGCTGGAGGGGTAGCTGGTGCAGTTTCTCGCACTTCAACTGCCCCATTGGACCGAATTAAAGTATTTCTACAGGTGCTTTTCAAAAATTTCAAAAAAATAATGAAAAAATACTAAATGATTGCAAATGCAAACATTTTACAGGTGCACGGAAGGCACTGTGCAACGACATCCTCTGGTATTTTTGGCTGTGTCCGATCCATGGTGCGAGAAGGTGGAGTATTATCTCTTTGGCGAGGAAACGGAGTCAACGTTCTCAAAATCGCTCCAGAATCAGCTTTAAAGTTTATGGCCTACGAGCAAGGGAAGAGGTTCATGAAGGGCAGTGGCAATCGAGACATCAGAGTGGAAGAACGCTTCATCGCAGGATCCTTTGCTGGCGCTTTTAGTCAGAGTGTGATATATCCACTGGAAGTCATCAAGACAAGACTAGCCTTGAGGAAAACAGGTCAGTATTCCACTTTACTATTATTTATAATTGCATTGTCGTTTTTATCTCATTATGTTGACATATTTTATTGATAATGTCATCACCATTATTAAACTAATTTGGAATATTTACTTTGTGACGCAGGTGAATTCCGTGGAATCTGTGACATCATTTTTAGAATGTACAAGACAGAGGGTCCTCGTGTCTTCTACAAAGGCTATATCCCAAACCTCCTTGGAATTCTACCCTACGCTGGGATCGATTTGGCTGTTTATGAGACCTTGAAGAAGTTGTACCTCCGACGTGAACCAATGAAAGACCCACCGATCCTGGTCGTCCTAGCCTGTGGCACAGTGTCCTCAACATGTGGTCAAATGGCGTCCTATCCTCTTGCCTTGGTACGAACTCGACTCCAGGCGACTGCTGGTTGCGGCGACTCCATGAGTGGCCTATTCAAGAACATTCTTGAGAGGGAAGGACTCTTTGGACTCTACAGAGGGATTCTCCCCAATTTCCTTAAAGTAGCTCCAGCCGTGAGTATCTCGTACGTCGTCTACGAAAGAGCTCGTGGAGCCATGGGAGTACAGATGACATGAAAATCTAATTAATTCCTAATTCTCTGCAAACCTATTACAGCACTCAAATAATTAGTCTTTGACTCTCTTTCTCTCTCCCACTCTCTACGTTTTGTAGCAACATATAGCGTTTTTGGTTATACCATTTTGTGCATACTGCTGGTCAGTGAGAGGTCATTCCGTGCTGCTCCTTAGTTATAACGTCAACGCTTATTTACCCAAATAAGGCAATTCTAAAGACTCGTTGAAACGGAAAATGTTACTTATATAGAACTCTAGATGGTTTCCTATTTTATTTACCTTTAACCAATACACTCCTCCGTTACGTTCTCGTCGTCGTTCTCGCTAATAATTAAAAGAAACACACAGATTCCTAAGGATTAGTTTTTGATTCTTCGGAAATTCATTCTGAAATCTGAAGGGTTGTTCAAAAGTCTTGAGAAATGTTGGCGTGTCGCACGTGTGTAATGGAGGTAAAGTATGTCTGATTTGGTTCTGATTGTCTTTTATAATGCAACTCTTGTTTGACAAAATACTTTCCCCATGATCATAATCATGTAAGTTTTTGTCTAGCAAGGGACCTTATGAAATTCCGATAACGATTACATTAGATTTTGTTTGTCTCGTGTTTCCAGTCCAGCACGCACCTGTCCCTACCAGGACTTGGCCATTGTCTTCCATCAAATTCTCCATCGCTGGAATGGAATGAGTTTTTTTGCATTTTGCAAGGCCTGTTGTGTCAATTATCGGAGGAAGTGGATGTTGGATGTGTTGTTCATTTCTGTATCCACGGCAATCTTTTGATAAGATGACAGGCAGTAATGCAATAAGGAAGACGACGGAAGAAATCAAGTTCTCCGCCCATTCATTATCCAATCATGTCTTTCGAAACAAAAGGGCGGCGCATGCTCATTAGTCTGTTGGCGACTTTGAAGTGTCTGAGTGGTGGGTGGACTTTTGTCTGATTTGAATCAAATTGACATTTGAAGAAACGTGTCATTGGACTTTCGACTGAGTCTCCTAATTCCTGTCATTCCCGTTTTATTGTTCTATCTGGAGAGGTCTGGTCCTATTAAATCCCAGGGTTCTTTCCCTAATCGTTTCCATTTAATTCATAATTGATGGGGACACCTTGCCTACCCCATTCCGGGAGGAGTCGATGTAGGGAGTATTGACCAGGCCCCGTGCCATGTCCATCTTACCTTGTTCCCCGCAAACACGAGTCTAACTTAACTAAGAATCAATACCTAGTAGTAGCTCACACGATACAGCAACCAACGACAAAGGCTTTGGAGGTGGACAAAGCCCTCGATGATTCGACGCAAGGAAATTGAGGTAAATTGAGTGGATTGCTTGGAATCCTCTTCTGATTCAGTGTAGACTGGAGTTAAAGTCCGCAAGTGAAAGTGGTAAGGGAAGGATATTGGCATTCCGTTGCAGTTCTGATAGGTTGATTTGGACAGTGTGAGCTTGGCACGATGGCCCTGCTAATCAATCAACTCAGGTGTCCTTTAGACAGTGCCCAATTCATGCCAAATTCATTCTTCAAATGAATTAAGGCTCCAGGAGACAAAGGAAATGAAGGAGTTTCACCAATCTGTCACAAAATTCCAGTTGCAGCTGCTTCCGATCTACTTATTCACTCCTGTCTCCTTGCGCTCGCAATTTTAAAAGGATGAACCTCATCGTCACGAACTGCTATTGAAACTTTCTTTTGTGACTGTGTTTAAAATTCAAGTTTAACACACGCAAAAACTTTAGTTTTGTGAGGGATTGATCCTATCGTGTCGTAAATGATGGGCGTTTGCATGGGGAAAGGTAACTTGTCCATTTTTAATCGCACCTGTTCGTCAAAACTACTGCGTTCTGTGTCATAACCTGCATTTTAGATCCTGGAATCGGTGAATTGGAATCGGACGGACGCTTCACTTCCCAATTCACAAATCAAACCCCGACGATGAATCATACTGTCCAAACCCCAAGTGTGAATTCAACCGTCCGATTCAGCGAGCCAAGAGTCCCAGTTATTTTTGTCCTTGGTGGACCTGGCTCTGGGAAAATTACGCACTGTGATCGAGCTGTTCAGGAACGCCATGGACTCGCCCATGTCAACATGACTGACCTAATTCAACAACATATTGTGGGAAATGGTGAGTCTTTTGACCTTGATATAGGAATGAAGGAATGTTGAATTGAAGGGAAGGAGGGGCATTGTGAGACACTTTCACCAATGCTGCTTTCTTTTTGGTTTAGCAGGATTGGACGATTTCAATCAGATGCCGGCCAATAACCTCGTCCAGGTGCTGATGATGGAGATGAAGATGGCCGTCAATGCGAGTGCTTATCTTATTAGTGGCTACCCGAGGTCAATGAGGGATGTCGTCGAATACACGGAAAAGGTATTTTGTCTTTTGTACTTTGTACAAGACCTCAAATTCTGTGTTTTTTAAATGCCCGTGTATTGAACAGCTACGCCGTGTAGACAAGGTGATTTTACTCAACTGGCATGTCAAGATTTTAGAGAAGCAGATTGAATTCGGGGCTCAACTTGGGGACACTGTAAGTAACAGCTTATAGAACGGTTACCTTTCCTGAACAAAGGAAATGTGACAAGTCATTTGC
>VNWY01000792.1:0-28747 GCA_009869845.1 Pseudachorutes palmiensis | reverse complement strand
GTCTTACAGGCGGCATCTCTCGGGAGAAAGGGGCGGAAACGAAAGATAGATTTTCTTATGACAAAAGGCGTTAGTGGCCCGCCAGTTCTTTGCAATTTTCATCTTAGTTCGCCGTGATCCAACAAGTATTTCGTCTCCTTTAGCAATAGCCCTAGTAGCTCGGACCATCATAAAATTCCCGTACATTCTCCACATACAGTTTGCCTTATAGCAATTATGATTCAAGTAACTAGGGTATAAAAATATACCTGTCATCCTTGGATGTGAATCCATAAACGTTCCACGGTTGGCGTAGGATAACATAAAATCTGCTGCTATTTCAAATTCCTCGTGCCCTTTGCCAAAATGTTGCTTCAAAAGTTTGAATAGTTTTGAATCAGAAGACATTGACCCCACTGTAGCACTGTAGCGGTGATGTGGTAAGAAGTCATCAGTCTCTGAAAGGCCTCCATCGTCCGGATGAAAGACGTGTGCAATTGCTTTGGATGCTATGAGCAGCTCACCTGCTCCGATATCAGCAGTAGCAATAAAACCCTCGCCTTTTCCATCTATGGAAGTAATTTTGATAGGACCCATGTATTCAGGCATGTCCAACGTATGCCGAGGAAAGCGTTGTAAGAATTCTTCAAGTTCTGCCCAATTGTAGTCTCCATTGATTTGTTGGGATAAGAGTCGATCAATTTTGATCTTCAGCACACTTGATAGCGTCTCCATCCAGTCAAATCTCCAGTTTTTGCAAACTCGCTTGTACCAGTCTGTCTCTTCGTCTTTCAGAAGGTAACATCGCCGATGATCTAATGGGGAAAAAAGTAAATACAAAATGAAGATTTGAATATATAGTAACGTAAGAATTAAAAATGAAAATTACGATACCTCGAAGTCGAACAGAGTTCTCGTTTCCCAAACTTTGGCCAAGATTTGCCAGTATCAAGATAGAAACAAGCGTTTCTGATTTGAAATTCATGATTTAAAAATATCCGAACTTTATAAAGTTAGGCAGGTCTGGACTTGTGAAATTCACAACTTGTGGAATTACCCAGTCCCGCTTATACCATATACCGGTAACACCATACCATGTACCCTCATTAGAAGTAATTGACAATAATTCAAAAATAATTTTAAAATGTTTTGGTTTGGCGAAAATGATTTGTAAAGTATTACCCAAGAAGGGAAAGGGGTAGCGTGGGTCTGGCCACGGTGAACTAGGCCATGGTCTTAACTTAGGTAATTACGAAGTAAGGAAATTTCAATGACAAATAGCGACTCGATTCTTTAAGAAAAATGTAATAATCAAAGGGTCAGTCCAGGAATAATGTGCTGCCCTTGATGACGCCCTTTAGTCATTTATGTTGTGCAAATGCTCAATAAACGAATGTTGAATTTGGACTTGTTTTGGTGTGATTTACTAGCATTCTTGGATCCAGGAGATAGACAGAATTCAGCCAATCCCATGTCGACTCTGAGATTTTTCCACCGGTCGAAGACCATGAATTTCAAAATAAGCAAACGTTCCGAACACTTTGCTTTGAAATTTTTTGACAATTCGGACTGATTGAGGGATCCCTTTGGTGCTAAATTAAATGGCCGGGTGTTTCTTAACGCGAGAAATGTGCTGGGAATGGCGTGATCCTGTTACAGGTTTATATTTTAAATAAGAAAGTTTTGCATACGTTTGTATATGTATATGTTTGTATATGGAATATATGCTATTTGACTTTTGATTTGTCAGCAGAGAATCGTGAATCGTAACATTTGTCATTTACAAACCACGAGGAATCCAACTTTACTTTTGTACTAATATATTTTTCTCAAAGTTACTGTAACAAGCGAAGCGTGTGGAATGCAATTTATTTGTTAAAATTATAATTCTCTAACGTCAAAGTTATAGGAAGCTGTTAATCTAGAAAGGCTACCGACGCTATCAACTTGAATCCGTCCGAGATTATATCCAATCCCATCGATAAATGACGTACAATGCATAATGTATTATAGCTTTAAACGTTTCTCGAATTTCAGTTCACAATATTTCCCAAAAATTGTTACAATGTTGAAGCTTATTTTCTATCTTGCCATTTTTACTAGCGTTCCAGGATGGAGTTATGCAGTTCCAGCTTATATCAGCGACTCGGGTTTGGAGATCTCAAATAATGCATGGAGATACAATTTCATTACAACTGAAAAGGTTAGTTTTATATGAAGAAAAGTGTAGTTTCAAAGCGAATACCTTTTTGTTGTCATTGCAGTTAAGCTGGACCAAGGCATTTAACTCTTGTAAAAGTCTTGGAGCGACACTTGTATCGATAGATTCCGCTGAGGAACTGGAGTATTTCCGTAGGGTTTTGAATAATATTGGTAAAACTGTTCCATCATGCTATTAAATATTTCAATCAACTGATTTATGTGTTTCAGGTGTTGATGAACCTTTCTGGGTTTCTGGCTCAGATATTGACGAAGAAGGTAAATGGATCTGGATGTCTAATGGCGCGGAGATTCCAGACAACGACGGCCCTATTGGTAATATTTGGGACAATGCTCAACCTGACAATGCAGGTGGAAACCAACACTGCGCTGTCCTTAGGAAGCAATTCAGCAACGATATACTGTTACTTGACGACACTCAATGCATTCATGAACTAAATTACATATGCAAGCATGAAATAAATTGATGTTGAACTCAGGAATTTTATAAAGTTAAATTCTGAAGTCAATTGCCAACTTCAGCTACTCAGCCAAAAGTACTGATTGATTGAAGAGATAATCAGGTTTGTACAAAAATCTTAAAACGCATCAAGTAAATACCTTAAATCAACGCAACGTTTGAAACAGTCTTCGAATTGCATTCTACGTTGACGACATATTGTTTTACGAATTTTGGTGCAATCGCACAGAAAGTTATGTCTGCAAACGACCAGTAAAGGAATGTTAGTTGAGTTCAAAGGGTAAAATACGTAATGACCAAGGCGTCGTTACTTTGAATTTTCATGGACAATTTTGCATTTCTCGTTGCCCCAGATTTTTCAAAATCCAGGAGGCGATGCGGGATTTTCAAATGGAAAACTGCCAAATCTGGGCATCCAAATTCTCTTGATTTTTTTCAACTTGAAAAACGGGTTTGATTTTCCAGGGAGGAATCAGGAAAACCATTCATTCATTCCTCGTAATTCTCACGAGATTTCCAAGGATTTCGTCATCAAGGAGGGCCAGGAAGATCCCGGAGTTTCCCGTTTTTATCGGTTACTCATCACAATCCATAAAATAAGGTAATTGATCATCTCCTCTGGAATTAAGTTCCATTCCATGAGTAGTCACTCCCTGGGTCACACTTGAGGAAAACTTAGACAAACCACCATTCTTGTAAAGACAAAGAACCACGCGGACCTCATCCGCTTGTGAGTTAATTTAATTTAGTTTTAATTCATATTCAACAACATTCGTTTTACACGACAGCTATCTTGGGACTAGCTCTGGTCTTCCCTGGTTTTGCAGCTGACCGGTCATCAGCATGATCCCTGAATCAATTACCAACTTTTTCGTCAAAGTACTTGACTTCATTGACGTAAGTGGGTTTGGATTTGGAAGTAGTAATTTACTAATTTGGAAGTGTATTTTGTACTGATCTATTTTCCATGTAGGCTCCTTGGTATCATGCAATTTTGGAACTTGTCCTGCTCATTTGGGTCATTTGGCTCCTCAGGAAGAAAAAGAAATCCGAAAGCTCGAGAATAGTCCTTACTAAAGACGTAATGAATACTTTGTAATTGCCTAGATGAACTTTAAAATGAGTTGTTGAGTATTTCTTTTATTTATAGGAAGAAGAAGCCATACTGAAAGCATGGAAGCCGAAGCCACTTGTTGAAGATGATGACGAGGAAGAGCCATTTCAGTCAGCGATTTGGAACACAGTAGAGGGACGAGCTGGGAAGTACGTGGAGATTGAAGGGGTTGAGTATTTGAACTTGGCTACTCACAACTATTTGGGATTTGTGGATGACGAGTCTATGATGGACGAGGCTGAAAATTGTATTCGAAAGTATGGCATTGGTTCATGTGGTCCTCGTGGATTCTATGGGACTTTTGGTATGGTCATCTTAACTTAAACTATTAGGAGTTTGTAATCATTTCTTTCTCATGTCAGATGTTCATATTAAGCTTGAAGAAGCTATCTCCGAGTTCATGGGTTTAGAAGAGGCAGCACTCTACTCCTACGGTTTTTCAACTATTTCTAGTGCCATTCCTTCTTATGCCAAAAATGGTGATATTATCTACGTGTAAGTATGCTATTTTGACGTGGCTAAAATGTGTCGGCAATTTGGATACATTTCTTGTTTTTTTTCTATGTGCAGGGATGAATATGTGAATTTTTCCATCCAAAAAGGTATTCATGCCTCACGAAGCACCATCAAGTGGTTCAAGCACAATGACTACGAAGATTTGGAACGGCTACTTGATGAGCAGTTCGAAATTGACAAGAAGGTAAAAACCCAGAAATACCAATTAACTTAAAAGTTACAACGATTCAGCTGATATTTTTCTCTACAGAATCCGAAAAAGGCTAAAAACGTAAAACGGTTCTGTGTCGTAGAAGGAATTTATGCAAAGACGGGTAACATGTGTCCGTTAGTAGAAGTCAACGAATTGTGTCTCAAGCACAAAGTCCGGCTGTTTGTGGACGAGAGCATTTCGTTTGGAGTATTTGGTGCAGCTGGACGGGGCATCACGGAGCATTTGGGTGTACCTGTAAGTTTCAATCTTCTCTAAATTCCTTCCTCGAACAGTTTTGGCTAATTATCTGTCATTTAGGTGACAGACATTGACTTTATTGCCGGGACTATGGAATACGCATTTGCCTCTTACGGGGGATTCGTTGTTGGGAGTTCTTACGTTGTGGATCACCAAAGGATCTCTGGACTAGGTATTTGTTCTCGTCTAAACGAAAAATTCAACGTTGTCCCCTTTTGACCTTTTATTTTTTTTTACTAGGATATTGCTTCTCTGCCTCATTGCCACCAATGCTCGCAGGGACCGGCCTCTTTGCACTCAATCTGATCAAAGCAAATCCCCAATACATTGTCGAGCTTCATGACAATTGTCGCTACATGCATACCGTTCTAAGCGATTTGGAGGCCTTTGACCTCGAAGGTCATGAGCTTTCCCCCATCAAATTCCTATCCCTTCGGCGGACAACTGGCAATCGGAAGGCGGATCAACAAATTCTGGACGGTGTGATTCTATTCGTAAGTTTGAAAGTTCTTTTAGCCCCATGGACTTTTGAAAAATGGATTTGTTTCTTTCGCAGATCCGAGATCACCACCACATCGCCGTGATTCAAGTTGCTCTTTTAGAGGGCGAAGAACACCTGTTGCCACCACCTTCTATTCGAGTATCAGTCAATCGTCTCCTGACCAAAGAGGAAATCGACCAAGTCGGACTTGCCTTCGAAGCAGTTACGCAATCCCTCCTTCAACGTCAGCCCGAGTCAGAGGAAGATTCCTTTGAAGAAGACTCATCAGCAGAATGATAAGTTTACTTTGTACTTGTTTTTATTTAAATTGGTATAAGGCATTTAACCTTGATCACATTTTCACATTAGTCCAAGCAAGCAATAATCCGTTGTCCCGTTTATTAGAATTAAAGTAGTCGAACATCAATCGGTCCGTGGGAAAGCTAACGCACAAGCAAGAATGTATCTAGACGTCTTGATTATTGGTTATGACAAAGGCTAATGATTTCAGTAACTTTAGAAATCAGCAGAGCCCATGGGCAGGATTCCAGCGTTCTGGCGTAGCTCCGTTTTGAGGGCATCTTGGCTCCGTGTCGAGACGAGAAACTGAATTTTTTCAGCCCGACCAGGACCTATATGTGGAGTTATATGTGGAGTCGCTAAGAAATTAACGTGTTATAATTTTTGATTTTCCACAATAATTGATTTTTCTAGATAACCATGTTTTATTCAACACAAAACTGAAGACCACGGCTTATCAGTTATACAGGATTTCTGCCCCTTCCATCCCAGAGCACATTATTGTGTGACCATTGTAATGTTGTCACGCTTACACCGTTACCTTAAACATATTTCATTAAAAAGGGATAAATGCAAGGGAAGTTTAGCACAGAAGTTGAGAAAAGTTGTTGGATTCTCCTGCTATTTTATTAAGAATTAGGCTACGCATAAACAATAATTGGTTTATAAAAATACAGGTTAAAGTGACTTTGATGACAAAGTCAGAAGGTTTTTAAACTGTTTGTAAACACACAGAGTTTCCTGAAAGTTTTTAAAATGATATTTAACCAATTTTGACAAAATGTTTATGAAGAAAATCCACTTACAAAATGATAAGTGAGAGAATTAAACATGAATTTGAAAGAAAAGTTAAGTGTTGATGACCTCTCAAGGGAAAGATGCTGCTGACCCTTTTTGTCCCATGGAGCAAACACTTGGAAGCACTCCCGTGTCTGTCCTAGGACACCAGTCCTAATTTATTATGTAAATTGAGTATAACCTCTGACCTCCCTCTACGCTTTGTAAAACTAGGCTCCTACGAAGACATGAACAGTCGTGTCGTCTGACGCGTTTGACGACGGAGAAAGTATCCTAATCCTCATGCTCCTAAAGTCCATCATCAGGTAGAGTTATTAAGTAACCTAAAGCTGATTGAGTGAGGGGCTCAATTTATAAAATAGTTTCAATTTTCTGGCTAATTATAAGGCAAACATCGTACGTAAGGATTAGGATATTTTCATCAGTGCACAAGGAAACTTTAACCTCAGAGGGGCATGGGCTCAAATCTACGGTTATACAAGAAAAGGAAATGCTACCATTCAACTTGGCTCTTTTAACGTATCTCCCGAACAAACACCAAACTAAAATACCAAGAGAAGAATAAAAGGGAGATGAAACATGAAATCAGGTTGGAAATAAATGCAAAATGAATCAGCCACACCCACGCCTGCTACTTGTTCAAAATAAGACGACGACACTCCGATGGGCTTAAAATACGACCAAAGTACTTAATTAGAATCTTAACTTGGTACTACGTTCAACGTTTTTAAACATCAGGCAAAGCCGTCAGTCTGGGCCAACAAGAATTTACACTAAATTATTGAAATGCATTTCGGAAACAGTTCCCAAACCTACCTATACAAGTCTGACAACGGTTCCGTAGTAAGAATTCCTTAGCCCTCTGCGCCCACTAGAACCCATGTTTCTATTAAACTGAAAAACTAATGAGGACTGAGCTAAGGAATTCTCTCTTCTAACACCCTAACAAAAGAACCTGACATGATGATCATCAAGACCTACATGAGAACATCATCCGTGTGTTTTCCAACTTCACTCGAGTTTTTTCCGTGATTAACCGGGATTCTCCTAAGTTCTTCTAAATTCTCCTCACAGTCTTTATAAAATGTGAATTTAGTAAAGTTGAAAGGGTCACAGGGGAATGGAGTGTCAGCTCCGAAATTTAAAGAACTTTCCTGACTCTAGAAATTCAGGAGCTGACAGAACCTTGGACTTTTGAAATGGAAGAGACAGTGTGAGTCCTGCAATGAGCACTAAGGAGCTCCTCATGAATAAAAAGTTAAACTCCCCTTGATTAAACTAAAAGTTTATCCACTTAACCCTACATAGGGGATTAAGTAAAATTGGATTAAATCTACTAGACAAAGTTTTTTTTTCTAGTTTTAGGTGTACAAGAAACTTGAGAAATGACATCCAATCATGCATAGTATTGACTTGGATTTCAATGTGATGATGGTGATATTTGAATTTTTTTTAGAGTTTCTTTTGTGTGTTGGCTGACCTTAACCCAGGGATGGGAAGTCAAGCTCATCATCGACTTTTGGGGCAGCTTGACGTGGAGATCGATCCCCTTGCTGAAAAAGAAATTACGATCAGCAATTTAAAACAATGGGTGTTAAAATTATGTAAAACTTACATCACGATATCCACCTCGTTGTCCACCACCACCACCGCGGGTAAACCCTCCGCGGAATCCTCCACGGCCACCTCCTCCGCCACCACGTTCGAAATTCCCACGCTCAAAGTTCCCACGATCACCACGATCTCCTCCACGATCTCCGGCTCCACCACCTCGGCCTCCGGCATAACCACCACCACGGCCACCAGGGCGTGAGCGTTGACCAAATCCATGTCGAGAGTCAGAGAACGTGAAATTGACGTCTAGGACTTGCTTCTGGCGTCCAGCTCGTTGATGAATTTCTTCATATTCCTGAAAGTTGAATTAGAACAGTTAGTTTACGAAATCGAAAAATCACCTCCTCCTCTTTACCTCTTCTTCCTCGTCTTCCGCATTTTCCTTTTCTTTTTTCTTGAGAGTCATTTTTTTCCATTGTGATTGATCTTCCCCTTCACCAGCTTTTCGGAGGTTAAACACCGGTTTAGGTCTTGGCTCCTGAAAATAAACAATTAAATAAAAACCATACAGCAGACGCTAATCAAAACACGTCTCACCTGGATAGCTTTCCATTCATCGAGAGTCATGAGCTTGGGTTGTTCATCCGAGGGCTCTGCTGTTCCACTGGCTGGAGGTTCAAATGAATTGTCAGCACTTGTCTCTTGTCGTTCTGTTGGTTCCTCGGGATTCTCTTCCGCAGGTCGTTCACCAGTTACTCTATTTAAAACAATGCAATTTTAAATTAATAAAATTCAAACTAGTTGCGTACACCCCCAGTCGTGTAGCTAAAACCAACAGACTATAAACTTACTCAACATCATCATCTTTGTACGTTCCCCAATTACGTGAACCAGCACCGTCTCTCTTGTCCACAGCTTTCACGCCACTAAAACAATTAAAACTTGTGTAAATTGGACCAAGAAGAAACGGATGAGAAACTTTCTATTTTTAGAAAGCGACGAGATACCTTTTATCGGAGCCAGATTGTCGATCGAATTCCCGTTTACGGTAGACACCAGGTGCACCACCGCGAGATCCTCGGAATCCTTGGCCACGACCACGCTCACCAGTACCTCGAAAGAATCCACCCTCTCGGCGAGGTCCACGTCCATCAAAGTCATTAGCATCCCTAAACAGAAATCAAATATATGAAAGAGCAGTCTGAAATCCAATAAACTAGGCTTAACTCACCGGTTCTGGTCGTCATTCCGTCGATTGTTCCGGGCTTCCCGTCCATCATCATTAAATCTCATAGCACGATCCCCTTGGTAACCTTGTTGACGATCCCCTTGACGATCACCCCCTTGCGGTGGCTTTTCTCCAAAGCGGTCCTTCGGAGCTCCTTGCGGGCGCTCAGGCTTTGCTCGCTTCTCACCGGTCTCTCCAGCACCTATTTAGAACATATTTAAAATAAGGCGTCGTGTGAAATAAAACGTTACTTAGGCCTACTGTCTACTTACGTTGTTGTTGTCCAACTGGACGATTGGTTCCGCGGGCATCGTTCCCCTTGGCATTCGAGTCTCGGATTCCCTTTCGATCAGGACGTTGCCCTCCAGCAGGAGCAGCAGTCTTCTCAGTGTTACTCTCTATAAATCAAATTAGTCAACACTTGTTCAAAAAGGAGAATCGTTGGAAACATAACAATGCAAAATAAAAAAGAAAGTCAGTGGAAATTGAAAACAAAACGAAAAGCAAGAGCGTAAGGTTAATTTTAAGAACCCTCAGCTCCCCATGTTAGAAAAACAATCAATCAAACCAAAGAAAAATTATGTCAAAGATCTAAAAAATCAGTAATATTAAGTGAAAGCGAACCACAATCGGAATTTGCAGAAGCCAATACTGAAGCCCAGAATGCATCAATGCATAAAGTGCAACCCAGTTACTTTCTACAAAATCAATGACGTTATGAATCGAAAAACTAAAAACAGCTCCAAAAACTTGAAAAACAAAAAGGTTCGAGAAAGAAGGCAGACTGAAACTTTAGAATCTTTAGAAACTGAGCAATACTTTGCTTTTGTGATTTGGTAGGTGGTGGTAATTCTTTCCCCGGTTGACCACCACTGCTACTCGTAATTTCCTTTCCACGATTTTCTTTTTCAGCTGCTGCTGTACTACTCCCTTTACCCTTTTTCTTGGCTTGTTCTTTCTCTGCATCCTTCACTTCCGGATCCGCATCTTCATTATCAATGAAGCAAGAGTACCGATTGGTAATCCCCACTCCGTACAGTTTATCCATGTCCATGGAAAAGTATTGGGACTAGGCAAGTCTCAAACTGCAAAAACAGAATAAACCAAAACCAAATTAGTTCAGTTTCTTACTAATTAAAGTTCACTACAACCTCTTTCTAAGCTCTAAACTTTCCAACTGAAAACTAGGAACCCGAGTGAATCCACTGTTTGAAGTTGGTTTTATGTTATTAAATCAATGCTCTCCCATCACCCTTGGCGACTCGACTAGAGTATGGTCATTGTAGAAATGACCAATGGCTTACTAACTTCTATTCTTGCCTACATAAATGATAAAGGAAATAAATAAAAGGAAAGAGTAAAAGCGTTATTCCGAAGGTCATTCCCCCTGAAACTAGTCCCACCAACCCACTCTCAAAGAAGACTGCAATGGTTAAATGCGTAGTTTGTTAAAGGTCAACTTGGTCAGTAGTGGGAATGCCAAATGCTGACATTGGAGACTACTGGGGATTTATTATGGTAAAGGAATCCTGCCGTTTCAGCACTATCCTGATCCAGCAGTATTTAGCCCTATCCTTAGCTCAGCAGTCTCGTGTGTGTGATAAGTATGTTTATAATAGTGAATTTAGTTGTATGACCTCGTTGATTGACCTCTGACCCCTTGTGTATATATAAGAGCCCTTTGTCTCACCTGAATGTTCCAGTCTCAACTGAGGTCCACACCAGGAACTGGAAACAGAAGATGAACTGGGTTCCCTTACCTCGCCGTCGTCGTCGCGCCTGTTCACTCCAACCTCGAGTTTCGCAAAAAAGAAAAAAATTCAACAAGCGGAAACCCGTATCGGAAGCAGGGCGGCAGAGGACGCGCGCAAAACTCTCAACAAATCAACACAACTTTTGGCACATGGAAATAAAATAAAATTTTATACCCAAAATAATTAATAAAATGCAAATTAATATTAAAATTAAACTCAGTTTGTGACTGTACGTTCATTATAACTTATTTACACCACAGCTTTAAGTGCTTAAGAGCTTATGTCCTAATGTCAAATTAAAATCAGTTCATTTGATTCAAGCCATTAAAAAAAACTAATTTTCAAACACTAAAATCTAAATCAGAACTGGCAATTCCAGGGATTCCAAGTTCTCAGTTTTGAATTCAACGACCTTTAAATTGCCCCTTTTTAACAGTTTTTAGTCAGAAAGGGAATAAGGAAATGCCTAGGTTCTGGAAAAAAAATTAAAACTCTTTTCTTGAAAAAGCTATTTCACTAGATGAATGACCACAGGGATATAAAGTGCGAAACTGAGTTGGCCTGTAGCTTATTAGTTAGCCAGCAGTTATATAAAGTAAAAGCCCGTTTTGATGGCATAGGGTTGACGAGGGTTTGACTAAAAGGAAGCTAAAAGAGTTTATAAAAGGTCAAGGTTCAAGACTAAATCATTGGTCAGTTTATTATCAAATTGTTCTAAAAAGCATCTGGCAGGTGTATATGTTCGTGTGCCGGTGAACAACAGGTTGATTGTTTCCTGTTCCACCTGTCACCCTAGCTCGAATTAAGACTCACACTATTGCCAATCCAATTAATGGCCATCTGGAACTGTGTTCTTTGTGTTGAACTTGTTTCTTTGTAAAAAGAACAATGGGGAAAGATGCGGCAAGGCGGTGGAGAGCCTTATCCCAGGCATACCCTGCTGCTCTTCCCTCCGAAAACATTTAGGCGCCAGAAGAGCTTCTTTTTCTCCCTGCGCTGCCCTGCACGCCCTCAAAGGGCCTCAGATACAAAGTCCCGCTCAACAGGAACACAACTCGGTCAACGGCTCAAGTGACCAGGTCACGGGGAATCAGGTAACATTGTATTACGATTAGGGTAACGATCATTAAGCTGAGGATATGTTGTGAAGCCATTAAATGTTTGAGACAGTAGAAAAATAACGGGATTTCATCCAACATTCCTCTCCAGCAAACGTCCGTTTTTTTATCAGTTGTCTTTACTTTACTTTTTATTTTCGAGTTAGGAATGAATCAATGACTCTAAATTCCGTCAAGTCTTTTAGTCTTTGGCCACGACGACGCCGGTGGAATTCGTCATTTTAAAGTTTTTGAGGCTAATATCAATTTGTGAAGTGGCTCGGACGTTTTAAATATTGGTTGAAATGATTCATTTTCTGGGAATACGTTATTTCTTTTTACCTTTTGATAGAGGTATGAGGGGCGACGACGTTGCAAGAAGAGATAATTGTTGCAAATATTTATTATTGAGCGGAATGTATCAGAAGGGTAAAAGTCGTATTTGATTGATAATTGAGATGTTTTTTTCTTCCCTGGCAGGACAAGATAAGAAGGACGCTTTAGAATGAGTCGGGGTCGGAGTAGCATTGCCCTTGCAGACTCTACTACAAATATTCAAATCAGCGACCATTTCCATTTTACTCCTGAACTGGAGCAAACCAAATCCACCGTAGTCACGGACAACAACAGGCCAAGGAGGATAGAAGAGCACATGACGGATTTCCAAACGCCGTCGGTCATGGAGAGAATGTTGAGACAAAGGCTCGACCCGGAAGAAGCGGAATGGAACTATGAGACACCGCGGTGTCCGAGCGGCCCACAGAGTCCGGATTCAGATTATCATTCGGAAGAGAAGAGGCGCGGGAGGCCGAGGTCGGATATTGTTAAGAACTTGGTCCTCCAGGGCAAGGCATCACCGAGTTCAATCAAATGTCAGTATTGCGCAAGGGTATTCCCAAGAGACAAATCACTCCAGGCTCATCTGAGGACCCATACTGGAGAAAAGCCGTACAAATGCGACTATCCAGACTGTGGCAGAGCATTCACGCAAAGTGGGCAATTAAAAACGCATCAGAGACTTCACGCTGGGGAGAAGCCATTCGTTTGCTCTCATCATGGGTAAGATTTGGAAATTATAAAGTGCAAGCGGGCTAGGTTGCTTTATTGTTGCAATTTTGGTGTTTACAGTTGTACCGTCCGATTCACCCATGCAAATAGACACTGCCCAGTTCACCCAAAGGCAGTACTGAAAAGATCACAAGAAGTGGTTCTCCGAACTGTCATTGGAACAGAAGTGGACAATGGAGATCTCGTCAAAGAATGGATGGAAAGGTATGCATTTCTACTCAATTCTTGGAGGATTGCAAATTGCAATTTTCGGTGTAAAGAAAAAACTGAGGTTTGAGACAGGCTATCACTCAAGTGTTATTATCCGCCCTTTTACTTCTTGTACCCAAATATTTATTTTCCTAATCAATTTCTCCAGGTGTGAACCCAAGCCTTATTTGCCAAGGCTCATATTTAATTTTTAACTGACGTAACCCAGGTCTAGACTATTGACAGTGTGCTGATTTCTTGTTTTTGCCAGATACTCAAGTGGTTAAATAAGATTTCTATTTAATTTTACGTAAGTCACCGCGTTTATCTTTCTTTGACAGATACAAAAAGGACCGTGAACTGAGCTTCAAGGTGACATCTCCGAAGGTTACATCTTCAAAGCAGCGCTCAAAAAATAGTCGCCGCGCCGACAATTCCTCAGAACAGGAAAATTGCTCTGAAGAAAAAATACGCCGATGCTTCCTTCCGTCTTCGGATGACGAAGGCTTTGAAGATGGCCAGAACCAAAATGGTGTTAGCGGCGGAGGGACCGTTCCGATTATCACTCCATTGCCAGTCTCCATTCAGCCAATTCCAAAATTCCAAAAGGACATTGGCAGAATTGATTCCGCCCTCACTCCAATGGGTAACAGTCGACAGAGCAATTGTATTGCAACAAAGTCAGAGTCTTCATGGCCAGTCTCTCCCATTTCGAGTACATTGAAGCACCAGAAACTAAAGCGACGGTGGCTAGAAGCTGCCCTTATTCAAACAGAGAGGGCTAATTTGAACCCTGGAGAACTGGAGTCCACTCCAGTTGTTGACTATGGTGTCCAATTTGACTCTCCCCTTCTTAACAGTAGGCCTTCCGTTCTCGTCATGGCTGCGCCTTCCTCAGCCAATCATTTTAACTGTAATGAAGCCTACGGTACGATAACTTTGCATCAAGGACATGAGGATGGGAACGCCATTGCTTCCAGTTGTGAATACAATGATGGATATGAAGCTTCTACCAGCGCGCAACTTGATTACGCTCACTACACTGCTGGATACAAGTTACATTCGTGCTAAGGGATTCCAGACAATCGTTCAAAAATAACATTTAGCACAATCAACCGCTGTTGCGGTAAAAGTACCAATAGTTTTTTGTATAAGAAATATTTATAACTAAATACGGTACAATCATTCCAGTTAGAACAATCATGAATTCCTAATATTTATGCAACCTAGTGTAAAAACAATCCAAATTATTTTATTGTGTAAAATTGCCTTGCAAATCTTTGCTCAATATGAACATAAGTTAAAGTTTTGTGTAAAAAATGATGTTTACAATCAATGCAAAAACGCTAAACAATCAAAGGAAACTTGTCTGCAACACTATCGTTTTATTTTAAACATGTGTAAAAATCATAAGTTAATTTTTAGCTTAAGAACCCGTTCTCTGAGAGAACAAATGCTTTAATTTATATGACATCAACATCACACTTTAAGCCAAGGTCAACTTTTGTTTATGAATTTCGGATGATTATGTCTCCTTCCAATAAACTGAGGCCCTGGTACTCATTGACTCATTCCTATGTGACAGTGCTTTGATTATAAGCAGTAATTAATCCTAACTTTTCTTTGGTCCTAAATGAATCACTCATCATCACCTCTCACTCAGGCGTCGGGATTCTGATCCATCAACATCATTCCACGCGCTTCTAATTGGATTCTGGGAAGCGCAGCTGAATTGTGACATGACTTTGAACCTGGAATGGAGTAATTGACAAGGACGCAATAATCATTGAGACAGTGATGATGAGTGAGACTCCTCGTGTGAATAGTAACTGGCAGAATTATTGATTTCCAATTGATTTGACATTTTTACTCACTTTCTCTAAACGACTATTTCACGAACAATAATAAATAATTCCTTCTGGCCTGCCACCCGCTTTCCGTCCACTTACGGAAAAGCCATGGCCAGGTATGAACGAGGAAAACACTCTGTTGGAATCCCACTTTCTCTTCAGAAGTTGGAGAAAGCAGTCGACCACTTGGACCTGCGGTTCCAATCAAGCTTTTATTTCCAGAACTCCTGTCTCCAGTCCTGTTAGAATTCATCACACAGAAGGTCATGGGTCTTTAAACTTGAAGGAAGTTCTATTTTCATTCCAAAACTTAAAATACACAGAGCTAATTACTCCTGGAGAAAGTTTAGCTTTCACTCCCATTCCCTATACACAAAAGCTTGACATAAGCATTGTTCATTTGAGTTTTCCTATTTGTTGTGGCCCCACAAAAGACCCTCCACCATTGGCTTATTTTTTTAAGTGCCTTACCATAGAACCTTTCTTTCTGATTAATTTCATCGTCTATACTTTTTCATCAAGAAGAAAGTAAATAAGAAATTATTCAAGGTGAGTGGCTCGTGTGATTATCTTTCTAACGCTTTCGTGTTTCGAGTTTTTTAGATCAAGCATAAAAGGAAGCATGACATGGAATTGTGGAAAATCAATTTTGTCTTAATAATTCAAAGGCAATGGACGAGTTCTCAGTAGCTGGTTCAAGTGGACAAAATGAGCCCATCCCACCTTGTTCCCATTACAATAAACTCTCTGACTCGATCCGCCGGGTAGCACCTCAACAGCTTTCATGCTCGATATTCTGCGGTGGAAAAAGATGCAAGTATGAAAGAGGAAGCTACTGGCCACCGGATTCATGCTGTGTTAACGGGATCTACTCCCATTGGTAAGCATTAGTTTAATTATAATTTCCATTTAGACAGGGCGGAAGAAGAGTTGACTCTGAAATTGATACCTTTCTCAGGGAAGTTTTGGTTTTCCAGTAAAAATGCATGACTAATTTGATAATTTTTGGATGATCATAGGGTAACTGATGATATTATAGCCATGTCACGACCAAATACGGCAGTAATTGTGGAATACGACGTTCTCGCACAGTTTGAAACGTAAGTCGATTAGAAATCATAAGGTAAGCTAAAGAACTTTCTCCTGGGCGTTGGGATTTTTGTCAATTGTACTTGCCTTGATTTAAAACTAATGAGATCAAGGTCCAATTATGTATTTAGCACCCCAACTTAAAGATTTTCCTATCCTAATTTCTAATGTGGAGAAAGTATGGAGGTTACATTGTAACTTTTCCCACATTACGTTGATTCTGTAATTGAGCATGCGATTTCTACATGATGCTATAATTCTTTTCGGGAGGCTCCCCTTTTACAAACGATTTCCTCATAAACTCTCTTGCTTTTCAGACTAGGAATAAAATCGGTGATTAATCTTGAAGTACCAGGAGAACACGCAAGTTGCAGTCTGGCACCTTTGCATACTAGTGGATTTGCATACGATCCTGTAACTTTCATGGACAACGGGGGTAGGTTTCTTGCCAAATCATTCTTGTAAGGATTCATTTCGCAATCTTGCTGGAAAGCACGAATTGTAATGTCAATTTGTAGAGTTTTGCGACATTGAATTCTGTGACATGAGACTTGATTTTCCTCTAGGTCGTTAAATTAATTTTGTTTTTAGTGTATTTCTACAACTATTCTTGGAGAGACTATGGAGAAGCGTCGGCTCCATTTCTTTTGGATATGGTGAAAGTCCTTTCTTTTTCGACAACTGAAGGGAAAGTGGCGGTGCATTGCCATGCAGGATTAGGTCGGACGGGGGTGCTTATTGCCTGCTACTTGGTCTATGCCATGAGACTCCGTGCAAATGATGCCATCCGATTCGTCCGAAATAAACGTCCAGGAGCCATTCAAAGTCGCCTTCATATCCTCATTGTTCAACAATTCGAACAATTCATACTTCCAAACTGTGTTGTATTCTGTAATCGTGATCTTCTCAAAGACAGAAAACTCCAAGACTTTACACTTTCACAATACCTGAAAAGACAGAGAGTCATTCTGCACGGGAGAGAATGCAAAACACTTCGAGTAATTCCAAAAGTAAGTCTATAAGAAAAGTGTTAGCAGAGTAATGTTCGAGCCACTAGGTTTTTTAATAATCATGGAAAAACACACACTGTAGGTGTGGAGTGCTAAACATGCAATAGTCCCATTTAAACAATTTGTTCACATTTCCTTGGTGTCGATATCAGCGGCATCGGAAACCAATTCCTAAAGCAAAATCTACAAGCTCAGATAACTTTTTGTGTTTTCGAAATTGGTTTTGATTTGTAAAAACGTGGAATTTCATGTGGCTGATTTTTCAAAAAAGGAATGGATAGGTTGGTGGCGTGCAACTAATTCAATTTGCATGTGAAATTCATGTCAATAACCTCTCAATTCTTACACATTTTTTTCCAGATTTTGAATGTAATTTGTGAAAGACTTTTGACACTTTGCGGCCGATCAGGCGTGGTCCCCCTTGTCCCCCCGGAAGAAGACATTTGTCATCCGATTCCCGGAACGCCGGACACGCCAGTGAGCGGCAGCTTTCTAGCAAACGATATGACACCGACGGGATCAACATCCACGCCTAGTGACGCAGACTCGTCGAGCAGTCTCAAACGAGCATTCAGTGTAAGCTGAATTTCGCGATTTATCAAGGTCAAGCAGTGCCTTTATATAATAATTTTCTGAATTTTAGCCCATGGAGATTCAATATCATCCCTCAGATGTGATTCGAGCTCTTCTTTCGGACCATTTGAACATGGCTGAAGGCTTGGCTCGTTTCGTGCGACAGTATCGACTTGAGCTGAATCAGAAAGGGGCCGGGGCTTGGAACCGGCTTGCAAACGAGCGGAATCTTTACATTTTGACGGCGCTTTTGTTCCTCTGGCTGGAACATCTTCGACATCCCCTGATGGGCAGTGACGAACTCACGACGGTCGTTTTGCATGCAAATGATCATGCAGAAACACTTCGGCGTTTACCATTTGAGACTGCAAACACTCTCGAGTACTTGTTCCGCTTTATTGCTAAATTGGAAGCACCACCAGCCGATCTGGAAGTCGTTCTGAGGAGAATATCTGCAGCGCTAACACAGCGAGCAGTATATAGCACCAAGGATGTCACCACACACGCTGGATATCACACAATTATTGCTGAAAAAGGTAAACTTAATGTTAACTACAGTTAACAATTTCAACAAGAAATAATTCCTTCTTCCAAATGAAACAGGGAAGCCAAGGAAGCTAAGCGATGGGACACTGACGAAAATCATGATGGTACTTCGTGGAATGGTACATCAATATGCAAAGGAAATTCGCGACACTGCGAAATCTCCGTCCATCATTACTTCACCAACTTGAGCACTTGAGTTTGAGTGAGAATTGAATTTTAAACAAAAATTTCATGAGTGTCGTCATTCCCATCCAAAAGAATTTGCACATCATGGTGTGATATAATTTAATATTCGCTTCATTTGCTAAAAGCTTATTTAATTAAGTAATAAGGTCTGCACATAAATTATTCGAAGGGAATGGAAATTGAAAAGTAAATAATTCGTCCATTATCTGCTGTGTTATGAATGTGACAAGAACCAAATTAAAATATTTTTACCAGAATAAACACTAATGTTAGTAATTATATTCTCGAAGCATATTTCTAAGTCTTTGCTGTAATTGCAAGATATAATTTGTGGTAAAAACAATTCGAGACTTGTTTACAAGAGTCAAATGGAAAAATCTTTTCTTAATGATGTCAACCACATCGCTTTTAGTAGTTTATTGTCATTCCAGTAGTGGTCGTAGAAATATGTCAGCGGAAAGTTCTAGAAATAGGGCAAAGGGTTATTGACACAACATGCAATGCAAATTGACGCCATTCTGCAATCAGTACTTGCTTGGACTGATTTCCAGGGAATATGTAATAATGCGTCAAATAACATAAAAAAATAAAAGCTTATTTTCTGTTTTCGCAGTAGCATATTTACAAATTAAGAATTTATCAATTTGGCAACATTTATGATATTTGACGCGTCTCTTTTCAGACAAAGCTAGTCAAGATTTTAAACTCCTAAAGCGCAGAGAGGGTAATTAAAAAGGCATCAAATTGTTCTGATTGTTTTCCGTTTGTCAATCCGGAGAACAAGATCCCAGGCTTTCAAAAAAAAGAGACGAAGAGTATTTTAATTCTTTTGAGAACACCGTTAAATGTAGAGGAAAAAAAAGGACGCCTAAGAGCACCCGGGGTTCCCAGGCGGTCACCCATCCAAGTACTAACCGGGCCCGACGTTGCTTAACTTCAGTGATCGGACGAGAACTGGTGCATTCAACGTGGAATGACCCTTGGCGAAAGGTGAGAAGAAAAACCTCATACTCATACAGCAGCAGGCATCAGAAAAATCAACACGTTACGGCTTACCTAAGTCCCCTATCTTTCCATTTCTGGTCTGAATCTGGGGCCGTAGAAAGGACACAAGCGAAAACTTAATTCCACCCTTTCCTAGAAACAATGAACTAAAATTATAATTTTTTTTAATAGTTTTCTTATTATTAAGCATGGCTATTAAAGAATTGTTATTATTGTTTATACCTATATCTTACGACACACGAGTAACCAAGCAAAAGTAGACATCAACAACTGTATTACTGTATATCCTTTTGAAACGGACTATAATAAGGTTTTATCAAATAATTGAAGAACTCGCGGAATACCAAGAGATCTATGATTCTGTTCATGATTAAAAACGGTTGCGACTGGTTTCCGTTTGAAACTGGCTTCGGAAAAAAAAAGTTGCATATTTTTGGCTTGTTTCTTTGGAAGCCACTTCCAAATTTTCGGAAACCAGTCGCGATTTTTTAATCATGAGCAAAAGCATATAAAGTTGTTATTTTACAAGGCCATTCAATTAACAAGTTCGTAATGTAGTTTATTTCTAGTATAGTATATAACAAAACTTAGCACGACTATCATTACCAAATGTAAAGGTGTGGATAAATAATCCTGATTATTTAGTTTACGGCAATAATTATGTGACAAAATTATATTTAGTTAATTCTAGCAACAATCTGAACGATGGACCGGAGTTTGAAATGTAACCTTACACTTCAAGTCGTGGTCAAGTCGTCCTTGGTTCTGCCGGTTGCTAAAATCTGCAAAACAGAGAGGTCCCTTTCCGTCCCGCCGAATGTAAATCACGAATCACGATATAAAAACTTAGCCTTGAGAATTCAATTGAATTGAAAGATTGCGACTAAAACCGTACAACCTTGAAATTGAGCAAAGTCAGTTGATCTTTTATTTGACTTTTGCAACATAGTCAATCGCTGATCATGGGCAAGCATCCGGTATGTAAAATTGGACCCTCCGTTCTCAATTCGGATTTAGCAGAAATCTGGAAGGAATCGACCCGGCTTCTTGATTCAGGGGCTGACTACTTGCACCTGGATATAATGGACGGACACTTTGTGCCTAACATGACCTTTGGCCACCCTGTTGTGAAATGTCTAAGAGCAAAGTTCGTGGACAAACCATTCTTTGACATGCATATGATGGTAGCTAAACCAGAGCAAGTAAGTCAATTTCTAACCCTCACAAAATCCCATAATCCTAATTAAATCTTTTCTTTCCAGTGGGTAGAGCCTATGTTTGACGCTGGGGCAGATCAATATACTTTCCATCTCGAAGCAACCACCGACGCTCCAGGATTATGTAGAAAAATTAGAGAAACGGGGATGAGAGTGAGTTAGCGTAATAAACCTAATAATTACAGACAAATCAGGACTCTAATTGGATGTGGATTTGTATTTCATAGGTAGGGATTGGGCTGAAGCCTGGTACACCTGTTGATGTGGTCCTCCCGTACGTGGAAATGGCTGATATGATTTTAATCATGACTGTGGAGCCTGGATTCGGAGGGCAGACTTTTATGAAAGACATGCTTCCAAAAGTAGAATTCCTCCGGCAGAAGTATCCAGAACTGGACATAGAAGTGGACGGTGGAGTTGGCCTTGGTAATATTGAATCCTGCGCAGAGGTAATTTAAGCTAGACCTGTGAAGATTTTTTCTGAAACTAAATTCTTTGTGGAACTAGGCCGGTGCTAATATGATCGTTTCCGGAACAGCAATAGTAGGAGCCACTAACCCGGCTGAAGTGATTGCATCAATGAAACAAACCGTCTCAAATGCCTTGGTAAAGTTCCAGATATAAAATCAAATCTTAAGCGAAAAATGGAATGTTGTAGTATACAATACAATAGAATATGGTGACTGTAAGAAATTTCTTTATTCAAACATTCCGTTGAGTAAAATTAGAAAGGGTAATAATACCGTTTACCTTTAGTACTGAGTGTTTGAGGTCCATGACGCTGGAGTGAAGATCGCCTTCGAGGATCCAAAGCCAAGTGGAACTTGTGCCACGAAACGCAAGTTTCGACGGAGCGCGGGTTCAATAGCTTGCAAAGTCAGCGGCACAGCTTCTTCTGTACGGATTGTTTTGGTTCCTTGGGAAGGTCGGATGTTGATGTAGTGTGTGAAGCGGTCACGGAACTTGCTTTCAGAGTCATTTTGAAAGTCAACGCAAGACTCCAGGCCATCAACACCACCGAAAATGATCAAGAGATTCTTGAAAGCAAGACCATTATTGATGGTTGTTGTCTCCGTCAGATGAGTTCCTTTGTCAGATGTGCCGATAATACAGTCGTATTCTCCTGAATCCATGACGGACGACATGCTGTCAACCATTCGGATCGTGTAGCCCCAATAGGTCCCGGCTTTTCTTGGTTCCGAAGGTGAAACGACCTCTCCCCTTAGTTTCCCCTTCCCTTCCGGGTTTTGGAGACGGACTGTCACCCGAAGCCCTTCTGGCAGCTCAACTTCACAATGGGCATTCTTATCAAGCCCAACGTCAACCATTCCCCTCTCCTTCAGAGTAACTCCATCCCTATAATGTGGTTATAAAGTAGTATAAATACATGATTTACAGTTAAATGAATTATATAGAATCTGAAGTAGCTTACCGGTAAATGGACACGTCACTTTTTGCAAAGTGATGCGGCATATTCAACGGAGGAATCAGTCCAGCATATTGAAGATCTTGAGAAAGCTGGAACAGTTGTTTCTTCAAATATGGTGGGCACTCCAAGTAACTCAGCATAGCTCCCATGAGCGTGCATCCATCAGATTCGACAAGTGCTGCTTTGTCATTAAAGATCAAAACTTCGTCCACGTTGAATATTGCGAGTGCTCGAGCGAATTGCCCTGCCAAGTACGACTTCCTCTGAGGACTCGTGGCATTGTCAATAACCGTTCCAGCAATCGCCACAGACAATCGGTAAGGCCGTCGGGGGCTGTAAGGATCTTCCCATGATTCATGCCTTCCATTGACGTTGAGCGCTTCAATCAAGGTCTTCGTCTCCTCAGTTCTTTGATGTGTAGGTGTGAGATGCATGTCCTTCATCTGGCGAATCCGGAGGGTAACCGCTTCTGGTAGTGTTTTAGCAGCCGCCTCCTCGATCGTCATCAGTCGGTTTCCGGATCCAAAGTCGCCCACATTCCGTTCCTTGTCAGTCACGCACTCGTTATCCTCCAATTTCCGCTTAGCCGCCAGTCCACTAGTTGATGGTTTGTGTTCGCTGTCACCTCCTGTCTCATCAAATCTCGCGTGTTTTGAAAGTTTATGCATTTTTCCGAATCTGTTAATAAAAATGTAATTTGTTAGATACCAATGATACCCACCACGTGCTCCCATTTAAGAGCATTCTTACTTCGTGTACTGGGATGACAACTACAATGACCACAAGCAGTGAAGACCTGTAATGACCCTAAAGTGACTGCTACAGTTGATAACACCGACACTACTTCAATTAACTAAAAAATTATGAAAATAAATTCTTTACAAAAAGAAGAAAAAAGGAAGAGCCGGAAGAGGAACAAAAAGAGTGAAAAAGCACATTTTTTGAGGGTGCATGCATGCATGCAGTGCAGTGTTTTTCGAACCGGCTCCTCCTCGACCCACACCACTTTAGACAGCGTCGAAACTGGACAAAAAGGCTTAAAAATTGATTATTTTCAGTTACCTCTAAACTACTAAATATTAAATCATTCTGCCTTGGGTAATTGGTGGTTATAATTTACGTTTTCATAAGAATGCCACTGCCTTCCTTCTATAAAAGACAAGCGTCCAACTCTGCCTAGTGACTGCGCGATGACTGGACTTTCTCTCGGGTGTGGAAAAGTGCAGCAGCGCGCAGCTCGGACTTGAAGATTATTGGAGATAGCGCCTGTAATTACATAGCAATAAATTGATATCCTTGTCCATTTAAGATAAAGACAATTACCATTTGACCTTGTATTTTCAAAGGATTTATGGGGCGGAACTGGACTTAGTGTCTTCTTATCCTTTGACACATTTCGGAAATTGGGCACCATGCATCAAAGTGGAAGCAGCGATTTACTAAAGCTAGGTCACCACTACGAAGGTCAACTTAACAAGTATACAAATGTCATGAAAGGCTGGCAATTCCGGTGGTTTGTAATCAACCCAGATCAAGGGACGCTAGAGTATCATGTGGTAAGGAGTGACCATTTACTGTGGACTTAAGTTAATAGTTAATTTTATATAATAAAGTGTCTTTGATTCCAGTCAGAGGCTGAGATGAAGCTACAGCCAGGTCGACCTAGAGGGACGCTCCACCTGGCAGGTGCTGTAATATCGCCGAGCGAAGAGGATTCTCATACGTTCGTAGTCCATGCAGCTTCAGCCGAAATGTATAAGTTACGAGCAGTCGATGCCAAAGAACGCCAGGAATGGATCATGCGCCTGCGCGTCGTGTCCGAAGTCCATTCGCAAGCCTTAGCTCAGGTCAGATTCCCTGGGTCATCGAACTGTGCCACTGTAACGTTTTATTTTGTTAACAGACAAACAGTCCATTGGCTCCAGCGTACTCGTCCCGGTCAGTCGACTGTAACCTAAGTGTCCTGGATGCATTTGCACATGTGCAAGACTGGCTCCATCGAGCAGAGAACTCATTTGTGGATATGGGGGCTTTGATCGACCAGTTCCCGATGTCAGGTTAGTTTTGAAGTTAAGAGGCATCTTTATTTGACCTTGAGAGCTATAATCATTAACAGAGTTGTATAAACTCATATTTGAATTGTAGGTCCAGGGACCAAAAGTATTGATCAAGACCTCTTGACCCTAAAAGCTGTTTCACAAGCATCCCTAGGTTGCCTTGAGGCTTGCCTTTACTCACTTCAACTTCAGCAAAGGGCAAGAGGAACGTCGGGTTCAGACTGGGATGAGATTTGACGTTGACTCTAATAGGCGCATAATTAAAGCTAAGTAATTAGCACCACTAATTCCGAATTGACCTCATCGCACCAAGGTTCTCACAAATCACGCATTTTGACTACTATAAAATTATCTAAAAAGTAAATCCGGGACGTGTTAGTTGTGAGTCCCAGCCTAATTATTCATAAAGCTAATATGACTAGCTCTATAGCTAAAACTCATGTAATGACCCTGTACGGTTGAAAGCTCAATAAACAATTTATGTTAAATAGGTAACAATAATGGGAACAAGAGTTGGAAAAAAGTTTGACATTTCTAGAAGATTTTTGACATTCAGAGTATTACACCAAATTAGAACTAATCAAGCGGAGCTAGGAAACCCACGTCCCTTCCAATTGGTTTAAATAAAATTGTTGAGATTAATTTGTATAAGGAAAAGAAATCTTTCTGTATTTACAATCAATGATCAAACAGACGGATTTAAAACCCTTCTGTATCCCCTTTATCCATTGTTCCCAATTATCCGGCAGTCTTCATTTGTGCAAAGTCATGTTCCAGTCTATTTCCCTTATCACATTTTCCATTAATCGGTAAAACAATTCCTTCCAGGACCTAGCCGAACCCAATCTTTATCCAAACAAAAACAATTAACCGCTTACTTTTAGTAATTAAAGTTTTTCCTCCAAACGCTCCGAGTCAGTCCGTTTCCTCTTGTTGTACCTCTGAGCATTCTCAACCCAACTATGTATTGGAATGTAGCCGGAATTATTGTTACCGGACTTTTCGTCATTCCATTCATCATGGATTCCTTCGGTACGCTCTCTTTGGTAATTGGTGACCTCCAGTGCTCCCCTTCCTCCATCAATCCCACCAAAATCAATGACCAATCTAGGAGAGAACTGGTCGCTGATTGTAATCACTGGCTTGGAACTCCGTTTAGGCCCTGTCATCCCTTCAGTCTCACTGGCAGAATCCGTAAGCTCGTCCTCTGAATCGGCCTCACCTTCAGCAGAATCCGTCTCTTCCTTCAGAATTACACCGGACGAGTCGTCATCAGTTTCCTCCTGGTCTTCATCGCATGTCTTATATCCCGAAATTCCCATATTCCGCCCACTCTCAGAACTATTACCGTTTAATTCTCGAAAGCCAGACTCGATGGCAGTTGCACAAAGTTTTTGACCACGGTTGTCTATTTAAAATCAAAAACATGCTGCTAATTCATTATTTACGAAAAAAAAAATAGGATAATTACCCAAGCGAGTTGCTACAGACAAATCTAGACGGGACGGAAAACTTGGTCGTAATTTTTCAGACACCGGAATCGGAACATTTTCTTGAACTTCAAACACTTCAACCTTTTGAGACCCTTTTATAAATTATAAATTAGTATAACTATTATGCACTCAAACAAAATGCTAACACTTACCAGACGTACTGGATACAAAGTTCTCCGACGATGTTTCAGTTGCAGTTAGTGAAAGTACGACCAATTCATTCCCTCGCCGTTGATTATTGCAACCCATTCTCGCAGTTAGTTTCTCCACAGTGACCTCAGGAAATTCATCATTAATGTTCAAATCCCCGATATTAGACGACGAAGCAGGAGCAACAATGACACCTGGCCTGCCTTTTATATTAGTATTTAGTGAGTCGAAGAAGTATTCCACATTCGGTGAACATTTCTCGACCTAAAAATGAAGAGATGTTATTAAAAGTAGAAATTCCCCAAAAGAGGCGACCTTGACAGTTGAATTTAGCCAAATGGAAACCCACATCAATAATTACTTGTGGTCTGTCGGGGCTTCCTTGCTGAACCTCTTTCTCCTCCCCACTTGCGCATGATTCCGTGTCTGACGAACAAACCTCTTCCCCATCTTCCCATAATTTCACTTTAGGATAGAGCAGAACGCAGTTTGTATTCTGTTGCTGTCGTCTAAAAAAGAATGCAATAACTCTCCTTTATTAATTTATTAAATATTCATGATGCTTACGAAGATACTTCATAACCCCTGCCCACCGGGTCCTTCATCTGCCAATGAGAAGATAGGAATTCCATGTGGTTCCTTTGAAATCGAATCCTCTTGTGCTGTTCAGACTCTTGATTCATGGAATGACTATTTTCCGAATGTGCTTTATCGTCCTACACAAAATAAAAAAAATCAAATAACTTTTATATCCGGAACCAGATTCGATTGGACTCACCTGGAAATCAGTTTTTGACATTTTCTGGTTGGTTATCTACACAGCTTCAGCCAATGACGGGAAACGTGGTTCATCCAGCCAGCAGTCAAGGTAATACAGAAACTACAAGAAGAAAAATATAAAATATTAAAATCAAGGTTGAAGCAGAGGTCATTGACCTTACGTCCTTAATGGTTAAAAAGCAACCTTGCATAAAACATGAAACTCAAGAAACTTTCCACTGTAGTTGTACTTGATGGGAGCCTAGAAACTTACCGGTAACTTTAGTATACTGTGAGCCGCCAGCATTTGGCAGTTTACGCCACGTCATTTTTATAAAAGCTACTCTCAATTAGTTTAATTACTCAACCTCTTCGTTTGCCTATTCTTCCTGGTGACAAAGGCGTGGGAAGAGAAAGGCAATTAAATAGCTATTAAGATGAAGTAAATGTGCGAATAAAACCTCATGTGCTAAATAATCCCATTCCTAAAACAGAGTTGCAAGCACTTGACCCCAGGAGAAAATGCTGACTTTGCAGTTACACGGCACTATGTTGCTTACCCTAATAACCAATTGTCAGGAAAAGCACATGTCACTCGTTAAAATGGAACTAGATCCAGTATTGCTTCAATCATTTTGAGAAAGGGAATGACCACGTTATGAATACCTTGCGTGAATAAATTGTTATATCGTGTTACACACAAATTACCGCTGATTATGGGGAGTGTTGGTTATCTTTTGTGATATCTGGATAACTATACCATGACCTAGGACGTCCAATGTCAGCTTGGGTTGCGAGGGTAATAGAGAATGAACACATGTGAGCTGAGAATAGAAATGTAGGTTAAACTTACCATGCGGGAGTATCGTGGGCGACCTTGTGAGCTTCGAGAGGATAGTAATTGATTAATTCCTTCCTTCCGAGCACCGTGTGAATGACAAGTGGTGGTGACGACAGCAGAGGGAGGACTGCCGTGTCCAGGCAGTCCAGGGACTGGAGGGAGACTGACTTCGAACAAGTCTGGGATTCTAAAACAGACTTGGAAACTCAAAGGTTGAAGTAAACCATACCACAATTCTAAAGTCCAGAAAAATCTAATTAAAAATTATGAACTCAAAATACTCAAAATTCATCATACCCATTACCACTTGGTAAACTAACCTCAAGGTAATCAGACCCTTAATTATTCTAGAAGTAAAACTAATTCTATAAAAAGAGAGACCAAGAATTCCCTATTATAGTTTTAGAATTAAAATTATTCAAAATTATTCAATATATTCAATAAAAGCTAAATTATTAATTATTATTATTTATGATTACTAAAATAAATTAACTGTACCAGTAATTTCCAATAGTTAGCATCATTTTAAGCTAATTTATCCACAATTAAAATAAATTATGATGGATTTTATGATTAATAACAGAAAATACGATTATAATTAAAACACGTTAATAATTTGGTAAAGACTTGGCTAAAATTCTTCCTTTTATTGGAAGGATTAAAGATTTTAAAATATTTACAATAGTTATAAAATCCTGGTTAAATTGAACAAGAATGAATTCTTGTACGTATCCTGTCCATTTCTAGGTTATTGGTTAGATGAATTATCTGAGAACACCAGTGAGGTCAAAGTGTAACTATTTTTAGTAACTAAATAAATAACCTGAATTACATTCAGTGATTCAGTGATGGTTAGTTGCTTTACTCTGCCCGTTGTCTCTAAGGCGGAAGGAGGAGCGGAATGAGGTTCTTCAATTCACTTTCACTTTTTACCCTTCGAGAAAGCCTTTCCAATAGCCTCCAATAGCCTCCCGGAAAGGCCCGTCGTCTGGAAATTGTCGCCGTGCTCAAACAGCTTTGAAAAACCGTCCAATCACGGTTTAGAAAGGTGGGGAAATCTAATGTAAGCATACCGGCCAAATTATTCCACCTGGGAAATCCCACTCGATCCCTTTGGAAAATATTTTATCAGACAGGAGGCGTCGGCCTCCCCACTTTCACTTTAGTCTGTAAAAATAAGTGAAAGCAATTACAGGAAAGGTTATCAATTCCTCAAGGAATACAAATTAGGGAGTGGCTGTGCCACACAAGGAATAGAGAAAGTACGGAGAAAGCATGGTAAGGGTTTTTTTCCCTCCCACTCCGGCCCACTCCATTCCACAGCACTAATAAC